>CM032228.1:44747500-45012500 GCA_019009955.1 Riptortus pedestris
TCAAGGGAAATCTGCTAAAATTGCGATATTTCGATTCCCATTGGTTTTTCAACGATTTTCTATAAAAGTACCATCATTAGTCAGTCAACTATGATTTCCTGGGCATCGTCGGGTATATTAGCTAGATTGTATACAGAAAATACGTACATTATTGATGATATTTAATAATAATAAATGCTATCCATGATTATGATTTGAATTATTCACGGAGTGTCAAACAGTGGAGAGGGAATGATTAGACTTATTTTCATTTATTCTTCAAATCTAAAATTTTTTTTTTCATAAGCCACTCAACGGACCCTTACGGGAAGAAATGAGCCCAGACGGGAAGTGCAGTTGTACACGTCGAAGTATTGCCAAAAAGAAAAAAAAGTTCGTCACGCAGGGGCTGATATATATAATTTTGAACGGACCTCATTTTCGTCATCTCCTGGGTAGGATAGATGGACATTTGTAGAAATTTATCGAAAATCACGTCATGAGTACGACCTCAATAGCTGATGTCACTGGAGGGAAATCTGCTAATATTGATAAAAAGTCCTTCTACCATGTATTAATGGAATGCTATACATACAAATATTCGAATAAAATGCAATATTTCTAATAATACAGCAGTTTCCCTTGGGGATGACCACAAAGGGCTATAAATACAATATTTAATTTTTTGAAAATTACAATTTTTTATAAAGAAATTTAAGTCTACATACACATTAAATATAAGTAAATGTAAATAGTTTGGTAAACCTAGAGTGGCGAGTTCGATTCTCGTCAGGGCAAAGGAAATTATTTAGTGACGAAATTCATTAAATGACATCCTAAAATCCCACCCTGGCTAGAAAAGGGTGGTAACCTGTAGATAACCCGTCCCAATTAGCCTCAGTTGCAAAAAGTGGACGTTAATAAATAATAATAATAATATACGTAAATAAAAAAAAATAACAAGATTAACTAAGAATAGATTTAAGAATTGCCAGATGGTAAATAAATCAAAATTAATTATTATTTATTAACGTCCACTTTTTGCAACTAAGGCTAATTGGGACGGGTTATCTACAGGTAACCACTCTTTTCTAGCCAGGGTGGAACTGAGGATTTTATTTAGTGCATTCAGTCACTAAATAAATTCCTATTTCCCAGGGCGGGAATCGAACTCGCCACTCTAGGTTTACCATGTGAGATTTAGGTCGACGCATTGACTCACATGGCCCACCTAAGTCCCAAATCAAAATGTAGGTTAAATTTTAAAGAACGATATAAACGAGAATATAACAATATTTACAATTTACGTAAACACAATTTACTCACAAAATGCAGGTACTTATCCAAAACGAGAGTTGAAGACATTATCGGGCGATGATAACAAAGTAGTTGTAAGAGCTAAAACTTTAAAAAGCAAAAGATCTTCCGGCGAGAGAGTTCTTCCTGCTTTATCTTGCTTCTACGTCCCACTACAGCTTCCTCACAAAGGACGTATTTTGTAACGTTTTGATTTCTTTGGAAACATATGAGTTCAACACACGAACAATAAATCCTTGTAGTCGATAAAACACTTTTCTTCTTCAAATCTTCCACTCTACATTCAAGAAATATAAGCACGTCGTGCTGATAGTGAAGCGCTCCTATCGGCAACTCTCTCAACTTCATTTGCCGCGCTTTTATAAATTTATTATGCTCTTTTTACGGAATACAAATATATACAGCTCTAAAAAATGTTACATTCGGGTGAGTTCCAGTGAAAAAAAAGAAGAAAATAGAGGATGTTATTTCTTTATTACTATAATATTACCTTATTATTATCTACTAGTAAAAAATACATACTTTTTACACATCTGCCACACAAATATACACAAAGAAATATATCTACAAATAAATAAATTGGTTAATATAAATAAATTATTCATATAACATTTATTTATTTATTCATTTTTTTTTTCAAATTAATTATTCAGCATTGAATCCAAAATTTGTTTTAGTTTTTCATTTCTTTTTCTTTGTTGTAAAATATTTTTATTGTACAAATATTTTGTTATTATAGTTAAAAAAAAAATTGTTATGTAACAAGCACACGTTATGTACTAATTATTGTACGGGACGTGTGGCAAATAAACTCCCTTCCTGTAGGGTTACTTCAGGAAGGGAATATATATAAATACTAGCTCAGATACCCGGCTTCGCCCGGGAATTCATTTGAGGCTGAATGGTGATGGTATTTTTTAGCAGGCTTTACATTGCACAATATTTTGACATTTACTCGTCCCAGTGTTTAGGATTGATACCCGTTGTTCCCTGTGATTTGCTAATAATAGAATTCTTTGTTCGATAATTCTTCACAGTCTTCAATATTTTAATATTTCCCGTTTCTTATACATGTAGATATGGTGAATTTTTATTTCAGGCCTCCCTTATAAATCCCATCCCGTTCGAACCTAAAAATTTTAATATAACTTATAATCATGGAAGAATTAATGCTAATTGACATACCGAGTTTTGTTAAGTTCGGTTCAGCCGTTATCCGTGCCCGCTAAAGTTTTAACGTATAACTCATTTATACTTAGGTATACGACAAAAGTGTATATAACAAAAGTTACTCCAAATAACAAAATAAACAACTTTTGTTAATGTACAGACAGAGGTTACAATTTTATATATATATAGATATATATAAAATTGTAACCTCTGTCTGTACATTGATTTTTTTCTCGAAATTTCACGATAACTTTTCGTTTCACATGTCATAGACACCATAACTGTATTTTGTTTCTTTCGTGTATGTTTGTTTGTTTGTTTGTTACCTTTTCACGCATAAACGGCTGAACCGAATTTTATGAAACTTGGTATGTATATTACTACTCGCCCAACTTAGACTTTAGGCTATACTAATATTCTCTGAGACGAACAGGAGTGGGGGTTATAAGGGAGGCCTGAAATTAAAAATAACGATATTTCGTTTCCTATTGGTTTTTCGGCAAATATGCACATAACAAAAGTTATTTATTTTATTATTTAAAGTAACTTTTGTTATATACACTTTCGTCGTATACCGAAGTATAAATGAGTTATACGATAAAAATTATAGCGGGAGTCAACAATTTTATTTGGCACAAAAGAATCAGCCGAACTAAATAAAACTCGGTATGTGTATTAGCACTAACGCCTTCATTATTATAAGCCATACCAACATTTCTAGGGACGGGCAGGAGTGGGGGTTGTAAGGGAGGCCTGAAATTAAAAATAGTGGTAGTTCGTTTTCTATTAGTTTTTCTGCAAATATGAACATGACAAAAGTTGTTTATTTTGTTATTTAGAGTAACTTTTGTTATATACACTTTTTTTGTATACCGAATTATAAACGAGATATACGCTAAAACCTATAGCGGAAGTGAACAATTTTATTTGGGACAAAAACCTCAACCGAACTTAACCAAACTCAGTATGTGAATTAGCACTAACGCTTTCATTATAACAAGCTATACCATCATTTCTAGGGACGGGCAGGAGTGGGGGTTGTAAGGGATGCCTGAATTTAAAAATAGCGGTATTTCGTTTTCTATTCGTTTTTCGGCAAATATGAACATAACAAAAGTTGTTTATTTTGTTATTTAGAGTAACTTTTTTCATATTCATTTTTGTCTTTTAACAAAATATAAACGAGATATACACTATAAACTAAAGCAGGAGTCAACTATTTTATTGGGCGCTAACGATTAAACCGAACTTTAAAAAACTTGGTATGTCAATTAGCATTAATTGTTCCATGATTATAAGGTATATTAAAATTTTTAGGTTAGAACGGGAGTGGGGGTTATAAGGGAGGTCATTGTCTATTTGTTTTTCGACTAACATTCATATAACAAAAGTTGGTTACTTTGATATTTAGATTAACTTTTGTTTTATACATTTCTCCAGGAACAATGTGTGGAGAAAGTAATTTGCGTAGAAATATTATATTATAGAAAAATTAATTCAATCTATGTTACTATTTTGTCCTTAATATCTGAACTCTATGCATAATGCACAGGAGACGGGAAATATGACAATTTGGAGGACAGTGAATACTTACATAAAAAATTAATTTTCTTATTAACAAATGCCAACAACGAGGGTGATTAACCCTAAACACTGGGACAGGTAAAGGTTAAAATATTGTGCAAAGTAAAGCCTTGCCAAAAAAATACAATCACCATTCAGCCTCAAATCAATTCCCGGGCGAAGCCGGGTATCTGAGCTAGTATATATATATATATATATATATATATATATATATATATATATACACATATATAATCTTTAATGATTGCAGCGCCCCTGGATACTCATTTCGCCAACATTAAATAGTAATACAGAATATCTATTATTTGAAACACTTAACTCCACAGTGAAAATTAAGTAAACAAATACTAATGATAAAGAGGAATCTTTCTGGCAATTACAGTTCATCACCCTAAAACCATAAAGCCTAATCTGCTTTATTTGCATTAAACCACCAAGGATATATAAACAGGGTACCAATGGCACTTCAATAGAATTGGGAAATGATGACTTCCTTAACTTTCCTCTACGATTTTCCCATTTAATGCGAGTCTGTGTGGAAGTTGAGCAGGCAGATATGTCAATATTCGAAATTGGCCAATCTTAGGGCATAAGTGGATTGGTCCGTTGGTGTTAAGTGGAACTATAAATCAATCTAAGTTTTCTAGTTGTTCTGTATTTAATATCCTCCTTTGTTGGTAGTGGCCGAATTTCACAAGGTCTAAGTAATAGTATGGGCTTCTGTCAGTAATAGTAAGGACATTAGAAGTTGTGTCAATAAATTTCTATGGTGAAGATAAGAGCATACAGTAAGACGGTGATATAACATTGATACCACCACTGCTTGCAATGTCCTGAATATCCGAATATATTCACTATGATCGTTAATACAGCGACTCAACCGGATTCTTTATCCCCAAAACGTAATCAAGCCTGTATATTGTATATGCCTGCATTTTATGCTGACGTTTTTTCGGTTTTCATGAGCGTTTCCTAAAGGTCTGAAACATGAGCTGGTTATATCATTCAACAGGTGCTTTAAGTCGCCAATGTGCTTCTGTAAGCCGTTAGTATTCCAGTGGATTACATTCGCCACAATGTGAGTCTAAAAATAAACATGAAAATTAAGAATAATACAAAATTGTTACCAAAAGCAATATGCTTAATTTTATATAGGAAACAGAAACTTGAGAACAGAAGGAGTAAAAAGAATAACCATTTTCCAGAGCTAATTAAAATTATTTATTTTTCTTAATCTGTTTCTTACTGCTTGTGTTTGGCGTGCTAGTAGGGTTATTGACATTTGCCCCAGGAAAGATATCAGTAGAGGAGCCATGGATTATTGTGTCTTCATTTTTGGGGCGTATAGTACTAAGAATATTTTGAAGTCTATTGGTAGAATTTTCATTCATCTCTACTTCTCTCTCTACTAAGATTTGAAGGAAGAATGTGTAACTTATATTCACACGATTTTCCAATATAATGTATCCTGATTTTCTATACCAGTATTCGTAGTGCCTATTTTCAAAGAAATCCTTTTTAATTCGACTATTTTCTTGATTAGGTCTTCAATTTCCATCGTTAAATGAAGAACGATAACAATTTCTTTCTTCAGGATTATGTGAAATTCTGCTGGAGCTTAATTCGACATATTCTTTTCTTTCTAGGCTTCAAAATAAGAACTTTTTTTAAATTATCATAGTTTTCATTATTTAGCTTCTTCTTTAGCTTAAACAAGGCATGTTTTATGCCATGAACAGGTAGCAGATGCCCACAGGCAACATTTGATTTGAGTGCTATTCCCTTTGTGTTTTTCAAGTGAACATTTGCCACAGAAGTAGGTCTTTTGCACTTGGTTGTAACATGGTTGAAGCCATTGCATTGACTGCACCTCTAGGGGTTGTGGTATATGTATGTATTTATATTTGGGGGGGGAAGTGAAGAAAATTAAATGTAACGTCCAAAAGTGGAATGCTCTTTAGTTTTTTTTATTGAAATCGTCAGAATCAATATCTATGAGATATTTCTCATCTGAAATAATTATGTTTCACACCCTGCATCAAAGATCGGGAAGACCCAAAAAAAAAAAAAAAACCTTCAAAATCTGATTGCGGGTTTTTTTTTTCCAAAAAAATTCTAAGAGCCAGAATTTGTCAAACGGGGAAATCGGAACAGATCTGCCTAAAAAATTCCTGAAGTTTGGTCACAATCAGCAATAAATCGACTTTAATCTCCGACCACTACATGCAAACTTGCACAAATGGCGGAACGTGATTATCCACACTTGCTCTCACTCATTATATATATATATAAATAATTGTAACTACTGTCTGTACATTGATTTTTTTCCCTTTCAATATTTCATGTTACGTATTCCTTTCGAACGATATCAACAATTTTTGGCTTTGGTTTCTGTATGCTTGTTAGACTGCTCTTCGCGCCTACACGTTTAAAATGAACCGAATTTGATGAAACTTGGTACGAGTATTACGAGTAACCCAATTGGGGCTTTAAGGTATTATAATATTCTCAAAGATCAACAAGATATTTCTTTTATCTTTTTTCAAACACACTCATAACAAAAGTTGTAAATTAGAGTAAGTTTCCCTATACGCACCTTTGTCTTGTGGCGAAGTATAAACTATATATATATATATATATATATATATATATATATATATATATATATATTAGCGGTGATTGACAAACAAAATACCTTGGCTGTTGGTCATGCCTCTTGAGACAAACAAGGTACTCTCACCCATCACTTGGCGCTAATGTTTTTTCTATTGTTTCTATGGAGGTAATTGATGGAAAGCAAATGGGGATTTTTGTTATTTTTCTAGCTTTTTAGGGGTGTAAGTGGGGGAATGCTTATTTAAGGCATAATTATCGGGGTACAACCAGTCACACCAGCTTAGAGTACGATGAAGGTAAGATAACACAGTACAAATATCTATATTTTATTAATATATAAATTTTAAACAGTTTACTATTTACAAAATAATTTATCGAGGCTGTTTGCAATTTCAAGTGCGCAGTGAAGGGATTTGGGATCTATTCGCCTGGCATGAAACCCTAAATTGGGGCAAAGTACCTTTAAATATTAGATTTTTTCAAGAAATGTTGAGGGGAAACGCTCTAAATAAAAGCTCACTAAAAGTCACTATGATTATTCTAAATTTCCGTTGTTTTCCGATATTTTTTCTCACTGATTCTTCTTTCCTAGTAAAACTCCCTTCATTCTAGCTACACCGGGTTATTTAGGGGTACAACATTTTGCAGTTCGTCTATACTGCTCAAAAATGAATAGGGATATTGGTTATTTTTTCTTATCCTATTAATTTTAATTAAATCGATCTTAATTAAATTTCTTTTTTATGGGGGAAAAAGACCATAATTTCTAATAAATATTAATGATATTTATAATAATAAAAAAAAAAAAATATGCTAGGCCCCATACATACCACAAAACAGCCAATATTCCTATTCATTTTTGAGCAGTTTAGTTGCAGTTATATACTGTTGATATATTGTTTTTTGTGAAGTTATCTTGAGTATGTTTGGGCATTAAAGAGTTGTGGAATGCTAGGAGATCAGGATGTAGTACGAATTAAACAATGATGAATCTGGGTTGTAGCAGATATTTCGAAGAGAATAGTTATGTTATTTTATTAATGTATACTTTATGCTACTAAGGCTAATTGAGACCTAGACTATTATCTTCAGTTTACCGCCCTTATCTACCCAGTCTGGGATTTTATTTAGTACCTTCATCACTAAACAAGTTCTCATTGCCCAGGCGAGAATCGAACTCACAACCTAGGTTCACCAAGAGAGGTTATGAAGATGAATGTAAAATATACTGTGTTTTATAAGGTATATCTTGAATGGGCCCTAAGTACTTACATTAACAAAAAAAAAAAAGAAAGCTTCTTCATTACTTTTATCTTTATGAAACTGTTATTAGGTTCACGTTCTCCCATTAATAAAGTCTAATACAATTTGTAAACTCTTCATCTTTATTAAACTCGGCTGTAATAAAATTTGACGGTCTACAGTGTTGCGTTTTATGGTTTTATTGCTTCTCTACAGACTGTTTGTTAGGCAGGGATATAGACATGGGAAGCGAAGCCATGGAATATTTTCAGTAAATTACGTTTTCGTATTACAGAGTATTACCATTAAACAGTAAGATGTGCCTTTATTTAAGTTATATTATCCATTATCGTTCACTTTGTACTACTAAGGCTAATTGGGACGGGTTATCTACAGGTTACCACCCTTTTCTAGCTAGGGTGGGACTAATGATTTTATTTAATTAGCTCGTCACTAAATCAATAAGTATTGCCCAAGGTTTCGAACCCACAACTCAAGGTTTACCATGTGAGATTAAAGCCAACGCCTTAACTGAGATGACCAACCTGAGCCTCCTTTGTTTAAATGAAGCAAACTGTTCTTCTGGTGCAAGACGTTTGTTTCTCTACAAACAGAAAGTAATGATTTTCACGGAAACATAGAAGAAAAAGATTTTGGTCAAAAGGACTTGCTCTGGTTTCCTTCTTGCCTTCTGCACTCGACTATCAACAAAAAACGCATGCGGAGTTGGTGCGATTTTTATATTCAGGCTAACATTTTTAGAGAACCATCCCTCCGTAACCTCTAGCCTGGAAACCTGACTAATGTTTATATTGAATTATTTAATATAAGCTTTCAAAGACTTTTTAAGGATTAGACTGGTTTTTATAAAATATATAATTATTGTGTGGATTTTGGTAATTCTGGACAAATTAAATTAAAAGGAGTTCTCGAATATTTGCTGTCGGAATTTTATTCAGTACTAGGTAAGTATTTTGTACATCTCGCGTAAACAGTAAATTAATGAATGTAGCAGCCTCTTTTAACGGGGCTGTACCCTATAATATTAATACTCACTCCTTAAGATGGATACTTTGTATATGCAGGTAACTAAGGGATAATATTAAAATAAATAGACAGTAACATATTATTACTCAATACATTCAATTTGCAGCTGTGTACTAGATTTTGTTTTAGTACCAGGCCAATGTACAGCCTTTGAGGTTAAGGTTTTAAAAGTCTAAAATAATAGTAATACATATTAATGCAATTTATAATAACATATTTATATCCTACGTGGATTTTTTAAACTATTACGATTTATGATTAATACTAGTAAACAAAATTACATTGCAATGATAGAAATATTAATATAAATTTCTTGCACTTTGAAAAACGTTATTTCCCAGTAAATCTTTTTTTTGATACTTGGAAATGTATATTTTTCAAAAGCTATAACATGTTCTGTGGCATAATTTTATATTGTATATTTCTCAAAAGGGCATAACCTAAAAAGTAACTGGCATAAACTAAAACGTTCCTCACATGGGGACTGCATAAACTTAGCAGATTAGCCTCAAGCTGGTATAACATTTGTAATCGCATTTCAAAAAGTCCTTACTAATTTAATATTTGAAAATAAGATCGAAAATCTTTTTTTTTTAATTATTAATTTAAGCATTTTAAGATTTGGAACCCTGAAAATGTTACTCACTACACATTCTAAGTACTCACGTTGCAGGTTTTATTCATTTTAATTTCATTTATCCCATTCTACATTTACCAGTTTTTATAATATGTTTATACTTTCTTGTTTATTTCTACTCGGCGCTGAGTAACTCATGCTTGTTTTTCATTACCGTCCACGAAAAGTCCGCATGGGATGTCACTGGCATAAACTAAAAAGTTCCTCACATGGGGACTGCATAAACTTAGCAGATTAGCCTCAAGCTGGTATAACAACCCTCTTGTAATCGCATTTCAACCACATATTCTCTATTTCTATTTAAAAACCCAATGAGAAAAACGGTGTGTGAGGGGAGGGAGTTGTTGAAGGCTGAAAACAAGAAAGTACTAATAACTCGCTTAATATTCGAGTTACGAAAAATGTATAGAGCAACAGTTGTAGAGAATTAATAGTTTAACAATATCGACTCTCTAACATTTTTCGATCCGACTCATATTAACGGATATATATTGAATTTTCAATCCCCCCCTGATTTCAACCATTAATTAATATAATATCCAATGTTGAATGAAACATTTAAATAGTATGGTATAAATGAAATAAATATTTTCGATTCACAACCCTAAAATATTAATTGCGACGTCATCACACTACTTATTTGCACATATCTCACACAGAAGCGTAGAACAGGGAGTTTACTGAAGACTGAAAACTAAAGAATGTAGATATCTCCTTTAATATAAAAACCAGAGAATGAATGAATATAACAATATTTATTGTCATTTTATGTTCAGTAAGATTGTTTTTACACAATTTTTCGATTCGAAGTATAATAACGGAGATCTTTTAAATTTTCGAAATTCCCCCATTGAAACTCTCCTCCACTGGTGCGATTTCAGTCATTAACGAACTTGACCTTTAGTTTTGCATAAAACGGTTATATATCAAGGTAGGTTACGAAACGACAAAAATTGCGATAAGAGATGAAACACGAGACATTTAAAGACTTAGTTGCTGAGTAAAAGTTGCATGAATAGTAGTTGGGGGTTTATCGAAGGCTGAAAGCAAAGTAATACAAATAGCTCGAAATATTAGAGTTACGAAAATAATGTCTAGAACAACATTCAACTTTTAAGAAGAATAGGTTTAATAACACTTTTTGATCCTCTTCATGGTAACGCAAATAATTCACTTTTGATTCCCCACCTCAGTAAACTCTTTCTGGTCCGATTAAGCCATGAAAGAATGTGATTTTTAGCTTTGCGTGAAAAGATTAAATAGTATAGCCTTGATAAAATAAAACTTATGGAGTTCAGTACATAAAATGTTAACTGATAACGTCACATCGAACTTAATTGCATGTTTCGCATGTAGTAAAAGTTCAATGAAAATAATGTGTGGTATTTAAGCTGGGAACACGAGGTATCATGATATATTATGCAATGGGACAGGTTCACACACATCGAACGTGTGTCTATCTATAAAGGGCCTCAATTTGGCCATCTTCTAGGTAGACTCCATCAACAATTAATATAATTTCCCGAAAATCGTCA
This sequence comes from Riptortus pedestris, assembly GCA_019009955.1. Classification (NCBI taxonomy): domain Eukaryota; kingdom Metazoa; phylum Arthropoda; class Insecta; order Hemiptera; family Alydidae; genus Riptortus; species Riptortus pedestris. Next base: position 44,758,628 of record CM032228.1, read on the forward strand.
AAAACTTATTGGACACCAACTAAGAAATGAATAGCGAATAAGTGTGATCGCATATGTTGTTTACCATTCAGGACAGTGTGAAATCAACTGTTGATCTGTACAGACTGTTTAGAACCACCTGCAGTATATTTTATTGCAGAAGAGTGAGGTTTTAATCTTTATTTTAATGGTATGACCATTGCAAATATTTGGAATATTTTATATGCATTGCTTATAGCGTCTTTATTTTGTGTTGCAGTTATTTGTCTTTGCTTTCTTAATCGCCCTTGTGTTCTGTGACGGGCAGACTGAGGTTAAACAATTGCCTCCACTATTTCTGCGTCACGGTAGTGAAACATATTATGTTGGGAGTGCAAACCCAGGCCCAGGAATAGTCATACCGCAGGTTGTGAAGAAGCCACTTTTCAGATCAAGCTTACCATATGGAGAATATGGGCTACCCCAAGGTCCTCCAGGTCAAATATTTGAAGTTCATGATGTTCCACCACAAACTTCTTCGCCATATCAAACACCCGCCGTTCCAGCTTCAAACTATGAAGCTCCAATAGTTTCCGCAGCACCAGCTCCAGGCTATGTAGTACCAAGTGCTCCTGCAGCTCCAGTAACAAGCTACGAAACACCAGAAGTTGCTGCAGTACCAGCTCCCCACTATGAGGTACCAGCTGTCCCCGCAGGGCCAGCTCAACACTACGAAACACCAGCTGTTCCCACTGCAACAGCAGCGCACTACGAATCACCAATAGTTTCTGCAGCACCAGCTCCATACTACGAGGTACCAGCTCATCCCACTGTACAGTCACAGCACTATGAAACTCCTGCAGTTTCTGCAGCACCAGCTCCCCACTATGACGTACCAGCAGTTCATGCCACGCCAGCTGAACACTATGAAACACCGGCTGTTTCTGCCGCACCAGCTCCAAACTATGAAGCACCAGTATATCCCGCTGCACCTGCTCCTCACTATCAAACGCCAACTGTTGGTGTAGCACCAGCCCCACACTACGAGTCATCAGTTGTTCCTTCTGTACCAGCTCAACACTACGAGGTACCAGCTGTTCCTCCTGTACCAGCTCCGTACTATGAAACGCCAGCTGTTCCCGCAGCACCAGCTCCACACTACGAAACACCAACAGTTGCTGCTGCACCTTCCCCACACTACGAGGAATCACTTGCCCCCGCCTATCCTGCTTCCCACTATGAATCCCCACCCGTGCACCCTTCACCTGCTTCAAGCTATGAGGTTCCAGCTGGATCCGCTACATCTGCTCCACACTTTGAGGTCTCAACTGATTCTGTAGGTACATCCCCACACTATGAAGAACCAGCTGTTCCAACTGCACCAGCTTCACACTATGAGACACCAGTTATCCCCGCTGCTCCAGCTCAACATTATGAATCACCAGCTGTTTCTCCGTCCCCTACACCTGTGGGCCCTCCTTCACATTACGATGTACCCGCCGTTTCTGCTCCCTACCCTCCCCAATATTCAGGTTCCTCTGCTCCATCTCCATTAGCAGCGCAACATGCAGCCCCAGCATTGCATCCTGAGACAGCTTCATATCCAGGTGAAATTTATAATGTTGCCCCTCCTCAACCTCACTATCAATATGTACGCCCTAATGTTCAAGAAGTGGCGTTCATTGCATCAGCTCCACCGGCTATAAGGGCTCCTGAAATGCCACCTTTCATTTCAACGGAGGGTAGATACCCTCCTTCCTATGTAGTCTCAATATCCTCTTCTGTTGAGGGAGGCTCTGCTGCTGCCCACGCTTCTGCAGCTGCTCAGACCGTAGCAGAAGAAGTTTATGACCATCCAGCTGCACCAGAAGTCCCAGTATTCCTTGATATTCCTCAACCATACGCTCCGTCAGAAGAGAATGCTTCTTACCCTTCAGTAGAAAATGCCCCTTATCCACCACCTGTCAGTGAAGGGCCGTATCCACCACCACATGAAAATTATGTATAATTCCAGTCATTGGGTTATTAGGCGTATTTGTAAATAAAAATGTTTGCTGATTTTCTCTTATATCTGACGATACAGCCAAACCAGCGTACGTTTATGTAACACAAATGGGAGATTAATTAGACCTAATGTTATTAAATTGATTCATGAGTAAAAGAATAAAGAATCAATTAAGTTCTTTTCTATAAACCCGATTAGACTACACCAATTTATTATTCCTAACATCCAGGACATCTCTACATTTCAGCCTGAAGTTTTAACGCATTTATTTTTAATACCATTTGATGGACTGAGGATCATAGCCAGGAGATGACGGGAACGAGACCCATATATACTGATATATAAATTAAACGATTCATTTAGAATATCCTGATTGTGCAGGCAAGGGAATGAGTGTTGTTTTAACGGGCATAGTCTGAAGTCGTTATATGTCCGGTAATGCTCCATCTCAATTTGCAATAGGATAGAAGCAAGTTGGCGTACACTCAACAGAAAGCGTTATGCATGTGTGACAACCAGTTTGCAAAGAGTGACAACCAGTGACTTTAGTCCAGCATTTTGATCAGACTTCAAACCCCTTGTTATCGCACCCAAAAAACGAGTTCTTACTCTTAATCTAAAAATAAATGTATAAATACAACTGAGCGAACGAAACAAATAAATAAATGTAAAATAACAAAATCCGAAGCATACATAAATCACTACAAATGATACAACTTATGAATAAATATAATGATAAAAAAAAGAAAAAGAAAAGACAATCCTCCCAGAAATGCAAGCTACGTAATCACATAAATTATAACTAAAAACGTAACGTAATAAAAAAAAGAACAAAATATTTAAAAAAACAAACAAAAAACAATTGCAATATAAAATAAAAGCTATAAAAAACACAGAAAAATAATTAAATGGAGAAATAAGCATAACTAAATCTTGGCTAATGCTTCGCTCAACAGTATCCATCCTGAAATAAGCACACCCTGGATTCTGGACCTTTCCATCAGACTTCCCGAGCCTATTCTACGACTTCTCTGGGTATGCCAACTGCTCTGAAGCCTCTAAGGAATGTGCTGAACTTGGCACAAACGAACAAGGTTCCACGAGTACTCTGATGGTGATCCATTCCAGTGTAGCCTGACTCAATCCCAGCCCTCGCAGCCCTTCTTGCACCAAACGCCCTTAAGACAGGGTCCACCCTGGCTCCATTTCAGCTAGCTTGGCAGCACCCATCTTCAGCTCCAGCTGATTATACTTGCAGATGCTATCCTCCAAGGGTCCTGCCGCGGCGACCACGTGTACGTCAATAATAACGACAATTCCTTTGTATTCCACAACAAAGCCTGGCCGTAATTTACCCTGTCGGGTCATAAAGACGTTCTCATGGCACGTGCGCCACCCTCTCATGATGAAGGTGATTCAATGCATCACAGCCAGCTCGGCAAGTGGCAATCCTCCTCAGCCACGGCTATCATAACAACAGGAAGTCCTCATAAATGACGTCAACGAGAGAATAAAAATCATACAGTCCTTTGGCCTATAAGTCATATAGGCTACAAATTTGCGTGGTAAAAACAAAAGAGTTGGCCTCAGCAATTGGCTTGACTCAAAAGATGTGAAAATAATACATGTAATTACCAGACAACATTTCATTTTTCTGATTAAATAAACCGACACATAGACTCGGGAATCCTCATGACATTCGCACCATCTAAAGTGACAGTGATTTGTGCCATTTCTCCCTCCTATTTTGAAGAAAACGTTTTAACTGGAATAAGAAATATTCAATCTACAAGCTCCGGAATTGGCTTTTCCCGCAGTTATTTACCACCACAACTTACATCAGTTTCTCAGTGAGAATCCACTGAGTGGGATCTGACTCCACGATGCGGCGTACAGGACCCCTAGACACATCCTTAGCCTCCAAGTTTGTCAGACATGATCCTATACTATTTTGTCTTGTGAGAATATGTGAAGTATATGTTCGTTCATCTTCGCTATTTCTCGTAAACTGAAAAACAGAGCTACAGCCTCTATAACTTCTGAAAAAGCAGATGCATTGTGTAAACTTTATGACTTCTATAGTTATCGTACGGATGTTGTTCGTGCTACTGCTGGTGAAAACATAAAGAATTTGTAGGAGGATAGCTAAACGTTTTTACTTCTTTTGACTATTTTGTAATTTATCTCAGTTTTGAAGCGTTGTATTACCAATAAATATAGAGTTTTAAAACCATTAAAAGTCATTCTTTTTTAAGCAACCTGTGTGCGCGCGTATGTGAAGAGCTCCAGCGGTCGTAATTTTTGTTTAACCTTTACCCTACTCCATGCTTCCTAAAATATAATCAAAAACTAAACATTGCCAATATCTCGTCTCTGACTTATCCTTTGCATTCTCCTAAACTAAACTTAATCCGCAGTTGCTTGATCTCATAGGTAGCCTTCTGTAAACCCCCACTTCTACTCATCGGATTTTCACCTAAAAATAGAGAATATATGGAGAGATAAGATCAGTCGTGTGTCATACCAGCACTTGGGAAATTTGCTTAGTTTACAACGCCCCTTCGAGACGGACTTTTTAGCCTCCAGTCTCCAGTTAACCGCACTTTTACATTTCAGTTTCCACTTAATGGAATTAGATCAATATGCATCTAGGATTTAGCTAACATGGGCTCCTTATTACGGAAAAAAATATGGAATAGAATGTTGAATGTTGTCATTAGCGTCGTGTCTATTTTCAGACATTTATTTCCTTAAGTTACTCAGTAGTAATATCACATAATTCAAACATTCAATTTGATGTCTAACCTGAGGTGCTCGTGGAGACTTTTTATCTGATTCATTGAGTAGTTTGCCTGAGGTCGACAATTACAAGTTATATCGCGTGCCCCCCATTGTATATTTCATTTACTGAATAATTTTCGTAATCGTTTCGTACAAACCATCACTTTCCTTTCATGGGAAATGATCTTTAATTATGATTTCCTTAATGATGAGTCTTCAAGATTTTATTGACTTATGAAATGAGTTCATTGGGAGAAGATAAGTTGATGACAGCAATGGCGCCAGGTTTAAAAGATAAATAGAAAAAATAAATAATTTTGCCAACATTCAGTTTAATGCACAAGTGAAGCCAATTGCACATAATATATTTTCAAGGTTATGTTAAGACTACAGTGATTAGATGATAGCTTGAAAAATCTGAAAAACATTGCTTAGGACGGAAGTGAGAGGTGTCAAATAAACAAATAAAATGCAAAAGCTTTTAATTTCTGAAGTACTTTTTTTATTTGTTTATAATTATTTGATATAAACAATTTCAAGTTTAATGATGCCTCCTAAAACAGGACATGTTTTAAAATGTACGTTCTGTAAAACGTTCCACTTTGGTCTTTCTGAAAGGAATAAAATCAAACCAATATAAGCTATTTTATAGATTCAACCATTATGAAAAATACTGTATTGTATGTCCGAAGGAAGAAAGATTTTATTACTTTGATATCATAGAATGCAGATCCAATTGAGTTCGGTATTACCCACATAGGAACCACCCCTAGAGTCATGAGTTCGATTCTCACATGGACAATAGAAATTTATTTAGTGATAAACTCATTAAATAAAATCCTTAGTCCCACCTCGGCTAGAAAAGGGTGAGTAACCTGTAGATAATCCGTCCCAATCTGCCACAGTAGCAACAATTGGATATTAATAATAATAATAAATTCAAAAGTTCGTTTTTTTATTAATGTAACATTATTCTGTGTTTCTCTTATTTGGGGAAAATGTATTACTGGTTTTCCTTTGGAGTACTCTCAGTTGTCTGTGTACTGAAACTAAAGAAATGGGTTTGTCCCTTCCTGGAGAGTGGCCTTTCATGCTGCTTCCCAACAGAGAGCTGTAAGTAGGAATGGGGAAGAAAAGTTGGTTAAGGCCTTATCTCCTGGCACAACCAGTACATCATCCTGCTGTTTTATTTCTTTCAGGCCACGGAATTCTTTATTCATCAGACTTCGTTTTGTTCTTTTGAGCGGCGAATTATGCGCAGAACTGCTCCTCGAATATCTTCGCTTGACCCTTCTTCTAGATGTCAAACTGCACATTCAACTTCTACTACTATTATTATATTATCAAAAATTTGGAAATTTTTGCAATAATTGGAATCTAATCATCTAAATCGACTTCCAAGTCATCATTGACTTTCCTAAATTGCGCCCAGAAACGAATCCAATGTTTTAAGCTACCGTCAAACTTTTGGAACTGCAATTTGGGATGTGTGAAACTTGTTTTTATTGCCCTAGCTATCATTAGGTAGAACTTTTAATATAGTTTCCTTACCTTGAAGTATAGATTCCCTTATGTAAACAACCTCGACTACATGCACCTAGAACACTCGGCTTTGTCAGTCTCTTCCTCTTTCTCGTCCACCTCCTTATCAGCACACCGCATATCAAATATACTTTAGACAGATGCAAACAGTCTCTACACTCTGTCATCGAATTTTTTAAACATTTCTTCGAAAAAAATATGTTTGTTTGCCAGAACTGGACATATTTACTTCAACATCGTCAAAGGCAATAGTAAAAAACCTTAACTGATTCCGTCCGGTCTCCAATTTCTTTAATTATATCTCACTTATCACAAAAATAATGTTATTTCCCCAGAAGAGATGCCACTCTTTAAGGTATACCTATGCGTGAGATAGTGAAAAGGCCTAGAAACTGGAATTCACAGCACTTTATTAAACATTAAAACACGTTATTAATTTCATTGCTCAACTTCTTTTGCAGGAAATTGAATATTTCCCGTGCAATTTACATTTTTCTTCGTCGTAGCCTCTCACTTCTCATGCAATCCACATAAAGGTAATTCATCAGAACAATTTCACGTTAAGCTTACATTTTAAGTGCTGTTAACAAAATGTTCTTCGAAGGCACAAATAGAGAAACCATTTTAGATAAAGTAATGTGCATTTCACACTTAAATCTGTTTGGCATACTCGCTCTTGGGCGACAACATTTTGGCCATGGTGGCAGCTAGCCTTCTGTTTCACATAGTTTAAATACTGAATTTTTATTGATCATCTGTTCTGTTCGCATACAGAAAACGTACCTCCGTCCCCGACACCTTCCGACTCGACAACAACAACATTCCTGTCTCCCGTACCTTACTCTACCTTGGAATTCGACTCGACAGACATCTGACATTCACAGCACACGTACACGGACGACTTAAACAACTACGGAACAAGTTCAACTCCCTCAACCACCTCCTACTCTCTCCAGTCCTCAGCCTACGACTTAAACTCCTTATACTCAAAGGCGTCATTCAACCCGTCCTCCTATATGGTTCCCCCTTCTCCGATACCTTACCAAAACCTCCCTTACTTCCCTTCAACAGTTCCAAAACGGTATAATCCGTAAAATTGTCCGGCATACCTCCCTCCAACGCGCCACCAACCGGACAATTCATGATACCCTCTCCCTAGAACCCATCTCCCACACCATTTCCCGCCGCCATGGTAAATTTATCGACTCCCTCAACTACATTGATAATCCTCTCTACCGCTCCATGCCCCCTCCTCAGCAGCCGGTGAGATAGCGACAGGTTGGTATCAATGAGCCACTACCCGCTGCTGACACCCATCCTCATAGTGCCCCAGGATCGGCCAATAATACATAAACAGGGCTAACCCCCCTTCTTCACCCCTTTATATAGCCCTGTAGTTTAAGTTAGGTTTATTTAGTTTTAATTTAGTTTAGTCCCCCTTAACAACACACAAACGGCTTCTTAGGTTTATTTACTGGCTGTAGCGTCCATCTTTCCTCTTTTTCTTCTTATCTCCTCTCCATGTATCCCTATCCTTTCTTATTTCGTTTTCTTCCTATCCATCACAACCCACCCGTATCACCAGCTACCGAGTCACCCACCCTTGTTAGTTCCATTACACCCAGTCACAATTACCATCTTCCTTAAAATGGAACTATAGTTCAGTAGAAGGGGAACCATCACTTCTCACCCCCGGTGGGTCACACCACCTTAATACCAACAACTTTTGTGAAGCTGGGTCTCAGTTTAAAAAAAAAAAAATCATCTATTCTCACGCGCACGCGCATACACTTATATATTTCTTTTGATGTTCTTCATAATCAAACACGACAGTTACAACAAATGAGTAAGTGATATGTTATTAGATTTTCCAATCATTTGTAAACTTTTCTTTTGATATAATATATCACGGAACGTAAGTAATTCCAAATATTATTTATGCGTATTATACCGGTTCAATGATCTTTGCTAATTTATTCCTAATTTAGAAATTAGACTTTAAACAGGTTTTTTTATAAACAAGGAAGTAAATAACTTCGTATAATGGATATTTGAAAAGCTATTGTTGGTATTTGTAATAATTAATTTCAATTGCTTTGCTGTATTATCGACATGAGTACCCCAAGCCAATAGCTAGAAATATTTGTGAGTGTTGTTTGTTTAAAAAAAAAAATAACTCTATAAGAGCATTGAAATGCTTCAAGTACGAACATGCAGCTAGCTGTATAATAGATAATGGATTAGAATATTAATAGAATCAGAATTAACAAATAAAGGAGAAGGTAGTATTTGGTTTAGGAAAACGAAGAAGAAGATATGCATGTGCATAGAAGAATAAATGGACCCTATTGAAGATTGGCAGGTCTTTTTGGCGTTAAGTATATTCTTACAAAGAAAGACATGGAGACGAAACTTACGTCACAAGGATTCCTGATTGAATATATATTATCCGTTTAATTATTTATCTTTGTAAGACAGACAAAATAAAGGCTAATCCCCAGCGAGTAGAAAATGTTTCACGGAATTACAAAAAGATATATGAAACAGTTTTAGGAATACTTTACTTAGGACAATGTTAGAGGGGAGTCTGCGCAGTTATTAAAGAAAATGCTAAAACAAGATGCATATAAATGTCTGGCACGCAGGGGCAGCGAAAACTAAGTAGATTTCTTACTTCGGACACACTACTGATCTCATCTCACCATATATTTTATATTTGTACGTAAAATTCCGAAGAGTAGAAGTAGGGATTTATTTGTACCTGCCGGGTGCGATGGAGAGGATGAAGGATCCAACTACAGAAAGCCCCAATGAAATATGTGTGTTCTAACAAAATCCATTCTATTGAATCAATATAAAAATAAAATTCGATTTTAGAATAAAATAATCAAATAATAAAAACGTCCACTTAAATATTTCTGATGTCTTTGGTAAAGCTGACTTGGCCTGACATAGACCTCGGAATTATAAAGCGAGAGGTATACCACTGTTCCCTTCGAGCCGATAAAACTCGAATATATAGTCTGTCCTTCCTGTGACAGTCACAATGACGGAGAATGGGGACGAGAGCCGAACAGGGCGATAGAGAGGCACAAAATACAGGCACTACATTAAATATAAAACTCTGAACTACACAGCACTCTCGTTTCACAAAGCGGAACTCTAAACACTGAGAACAGCTCATCGCTAATTATGGATTATCAACATTGCGTACTCAGAGGCGGGAGAAATTCCGCTACAAAAGAAAGTATGAATGAATCGCTTAATTTCAGCTAAGAAAATATTTATAAACAACAATTGTGGGGGATTAATAGCCTAACAAGATTGGCTTTATAACATTTATCAGTACGACTCATAATAACAGATATTATCATTTTTCGAATTTTTTTTTGATTGGTTTTACATTTGGTGGTTCCGTAAGTTCGTTCAGTTTCTAGAAGGAGAAATGAATCTTTTTTTTTTAAAAAAAAACAAAGAACCCATTTTAATCAATAATATATTCATTATTTTTACTAATGACCTCATGCCATCTTTCCTACAACTTCTTAATTCCGCTCTCGTATAACGTCTAGGTATTAGAAGCAAAAAACTCACCGAGATACGTTTTTACATTTCTCTTATCAGCTAACGATATCGCGTTTAGGTTGTTTTGGAGGGACCGGAGCAGGTGGTAGTCCGATGGAACAAGGCCCAGAAAATACGGCGGATGGGGCAAAATATCTCAGCCATGTTGCAATGTGACGTGCCATTTTTGCTGTGTGATTATTGCGGAATGGGGTCTAGCTTTGTCTTGGTGAAAAACACCTTTGCGATTGCCCAGTTCTGGTCGTTTCTGTCTGAATGCTTGGTCCAATTTCGTTGGCTGCATCCAGTAGACCTTCGAATCTATCGTATTTCCTAGGAGAAGCTACTCCTAAGACAGCACACTACGATAATTCCATCAAATGAACAGTAACATTTTTTTTCGGAAGTAGGCCGACCTTCGGGGTGGCTTTCGGTGGCACACCAGCAGCTGTCTCCGATCACATACGCACTTCATTTTCATCGCCCATCACTATAGTTTGAGAAACGGATGTCTTTCATGCCCGTTCAGGAGAGAGTACAGATTGATACGATGTTTGCTTCATTCAGTTTGTGTGTCACCCTAACATCGAGGCGGGACACGTAGTCAAGCTATTTTAAAGGCCTATGAACGGACCCTAAACCTATTCCTATTGTTTCCACAATTTATTGTACCTGTAGTTACGGATTTTAATCGATTAGTGCCTTGATATCACTCGAATCATCCTCTGTTGGCCGACGGTGAATCATCCAAACTCGTATCTCCACAACGAACCTTGGCAAAACATTTCTGCAAAACAGAACGTTCTGTTATCGCTTCGACCCCACACATCATTCGGTGGGCCTCGGCAGCTAACTTGCCTTTTTTGAAATAAGAAAGCAAAATATACCGGAAATGCACTTTGTTCCCTACGCTAACTTTGACCTATCTGATAAATATCATTAAGATCAGATACGTTTAGGAGAACCGGATATATTTGATAACAATTCGCGAACGAATTTATTGAACCATCCTTTATATAATGTTTTGATAGAATTCATAAAAACAGAGATATATTGAAATTTCGAGTTGTCATCTCTATAACCCCCACTCCTCCACCCAGTGATATGACTAGTTTTACGCTAGAGCGGTAATAGACAGGTAAGTATATATATTTTTACACACATACACATACGTAGTTTCACTCTTTAAATTTCTATATTACAGTTGATGACACCATAATTACTCTTCATTTATTGAATTTTTTTTTGGCACAAAATTATTTAATTTTAAAGTCTTATTTAGTGAAATATTTATTAATAACGCAGAACACTTAATTTTGTAAACTTTTAGTTTGTTTTGAAAAAAATATTTATTTTTTATCGGTGCATTGAGCACATTGTGTTCTATTCTCATCTTTACTAACAAACATTGTATGGACGAACCCCAGCTATAAAAGGGGACCTATATAAACAGTCGTAAATCAATTGAATTAAATAATACACACTAAAATCAATCAATGTTCTTGGCATACAGCACATGACATGTTTATGTTCACAGACCAAGAGCCATTTGTTTTCTATTCAAATGAGAAGGATTTTCTGGATTCCTCGTCCACTGATTAGGATATAGTTATTTCCTAGATTTAGACAATATTCAAACCTTAGAGACGATTATCTAATATAAGCGAGTCATCCCCACCGACTATAAATAAATAATTTATTATCAAAAAGTACCATGAAATCATGGTTCTTCAATGCTTAGTAGTGAAGGCATCTTATCAGCAGCACAAGTGTAGAGGGGAGGGTTTTAGTAAAGCACTGCCTCAGTCAACAGGTAGTATCAGGTGCGTGCGGTAACACAATGTCTATCCCTTTCATCTTAGCCGGTTTGTGCCTTTTATCAGAGGCCTTAACTCTAACTGCATCAAAGGATAAGCCCAACATTGTTATCATCATGGCAGATGATTTGGTATGATTGCTTTTCTCCTGAATTTGATATACTTTACGGGCATTGAGATGAATCTTTTACGGTTATATATTATGAATCTAGAAAAAATTGAAACGTACCTTTCTGTCTGTCCCCTGAAATAATTTAATTTTAATGTAACATTGAGGACTTCTTAATTAATTTCGTATCAAAATGTTGAAGGATTACATATTAAAAATATTTGATTTGAGTACAATACCTAAGAATTACTTAACTTTCACAATATCTAAGTACATCCTCTATATATAGTATATTCCTCACTTTCCCTATTATATGAAACTTGTGTAAAGACGATTTGAAGCTTGTGCTGTCATCTTAACTAGGTCAAGTAAAAGTCGCAATTTACTTCGTATTTCTGAGTTACAGAAGAAGATTACTAACGTATTAAATATGTTTTTCACTCACAATTTCACATGAAAATCTGTTTAGTGTTACTCTGCAGAACCACAATAGACCAAGTCTACGAAATCGTATGTGCATCTTTTTATGTGTTTCCGTGAGTGTGCGTCTCCTATCTTGTGCCTCTCCACACGTGACTGCGTTTGTGCTATTTAACTAGAGCTAAGGTTGGGCATACGAGTTGAGGAATTGATATTTATTTGCTTGGTAAACCTAGCATTGTTCATTATAATGGACAACTGGATTCCTAGTGGCCAATAGAAAAGTATGTACTCAAGAAATCATTAAATAAAATCATTAGTCCCAACCGGGCATGAAAAGGTTGGGAAAAAATTCATTTGTAGAACACAAAGGAAATCTATTTAATTTACGCAACCTCTGCTTGCAGGATTTTTTAGGTTTTAACCTTTAGTAAACAATCACTCGTACCAATGTGATTATCACTTAGCCCCTAAAAAGCCCATCTTAAATTACAACTTATGTTTACATAGACCTTTTTTTTATAGAAGAAATTGATCAGCTCGTCAAGCAAGCCGTAAATCTGCTTGGTTTACGCGGGGAATCATATGGTTATTTTTTACTCCTAACCAAGTACACCAAGCTTTTCCTACCCTTGGGTTCTATATGGGATTTAACTTTAGAAAATAAAGACCATAAAGTTCCCTGGTTTGTATCCTGTAGCGGTCGCAATTATTGTATGATCATTACCAAACTCGATATTTTGTCGTTTAATGCAAAAAGAAAGTTCAAGTTAGTTAACGGCTGAAATCGGACCAGGTGGAGGGGGGGGGGGCTTTAGAAAGGAGAAATTTGAAAATTCGAAATATCTCCGATACTATAAGTCGGATCGAAGTATATGGAATAAATCATGTTGCAAATTAAATGTACTATAAATATTGTTATAAACATTTATTATCTGGCTTGAATATTAACCGAGATATTTGCATTTTTCAGTTTTGAGCCTTTAGTAAACCCCCACTTCTACCCATGTCATAATAACAATAAGCTGTTATATCATGAACCACTTCATTATTATGTTAAATACCAAATAAGTTTCATAACTTATTGCCATATAAGTTTTCATTGAACTTTTATTTTATGAGATATATGCAAATATGTTCTGTTGACACCCCCCCCCTTCTTTTGTTTGTGAATTACTAAAATTTGAGTGATTGCGATAAAACTGATTCTGATTCATTACAGATTACAGCACCAGCTTTAGTAAATTGTTTTCAATAAAATTAATATGTTATATTCAGATATATTTCATTAATTGTTTGTCTTTCCGGTGTATCTATCTATTCAGCGCTATGAGGTTGGCTGGCCTGTTTGTTTACTATTCAGTCATTTTCCGTTGTAGAGATCATTAACTTGTAAATTGACTGAATGTTTTCTCATTACCATCTGTATTTGTTCACTTAACATTCACGGTAGTGTTACCTGTATGTATATTTATCCATTGTAAACCTCCGCGTGGGAAATCTGCTTAGTTTACGCAGCCCCCGCGTGACGGACTTTATTTACCAATTGTCGCCTTTCACCTTTTCCTACCTCTTCTCTTTTAGGCTTCCTTAATTTCGTATTTGCACTATGTTTTTGATGGAATAAGCTCGACCGTTTTCACTAAGGGTATCGATTTCCTTCAATTTCTGTAATTTTTGATGTCAGTATAGAGACATTCTTACGCCCCCCCCCACCTCCAGAAAATGGTTGTTTGTAATACAAACTATTATAAATAGAACATCGGTAATTACAACAGGGCTTAAAGTTTTGTATAAAAATGGTATGAGGAACTTTTGAATGGTGTTTAATCCTTCCCCACATTTGCAATGACTATGCAGCCACTCTTGTAAATGGTCTCTTTAAAAGTGAGCTAGGCTTTCACACTATAAATATTATAGGCCCAAGGCTATCTAAAATATAGGCCAAATATTTCGAAAGTGCGTACGCTGGCGTTCCTTAATGCATTCCTAAATAGGCCTCAACAGGCTCACCTTTCGGACCCATTTTGACACATAACGCACACACTGGATCGTGTATAGATACCCACTAAAGTAATCGTTTCATCTGCGTAAAAGACAAGTTGAACAGGTGATAGATACCCACTAAAGTAATCGTTTCATCTGCGTAAAAGACAAGTTGAACAGGTGATAGATACCCACTAAAGTAATCGTTTCATCTGCGTAAAAGACAAGTTGAACAGGTGATAGATACCCACTAAAGTAATCGTTTCATCTGCGTAAGACAAGATGAACAGGTGATAGATACCCACTAAAGTAATCGTTTCATCTGCGTAAAAGACAAGTTGAACAGGTGATAGATACCCACTAAAGTAATCGTTTCTTCTTCATCATTTCTATATATTGTTACGTTTTTATTACCAAAACCAGTAATAAATGTTTTAATAAGAGTTCTTTTGGGATTGCAAAATTAAATACTCGCAAGTTTCACAGTTTTTTATCACTGCACAATTTATTTCACAATGCACAATACACTTGGTAATTATTCTTAATTACTACTCACAGTATATTCTGATAGCGTCACTGTTCTTTACACAGTCCAACAATTCACTCACGGTCACTGAAATTCACAACAAGACGGCACTGCTCTGTCCTTTACTTCGCGGCACTGCACTGTCTTAAACACGGCACTAAACTGTTACAGTCACGGCACAACACTGTTCTTCTTCTAAAAACACTTTACCGCACTGCACTAAGTCGCACTGTAGCACTGATGTGACCATCAAGATCGCTGAGCATAAAACTGCCTCGCTCGCGGCAGGCCCTTCGTTATATAGCTTGTCGGTATACATCAAAGGGGATTTGTCTGGACCCCTCGACGTCTGGCTGGAAGGTACTGGTAGGAACTAGGACATTCTGTCGGTTTCTTTGATCTAGCTTTCTTATTTTCAGCCTTCAGTAAACCCCCACTATTACTCATCGAATTTTGACTTGAAATAGAGAATATAACGCGATATGACATTACTAGTGTGTTATTCCATGTCATTGGTGGGAATCTGGTTTGTTTATTACTGCGTGACGCACTTTACTCATCTCGTGTTGGCAAGAAACTAATGAGACAAATCGTCTTATTTTGAGCCTACATACGACACATTGTTTTCGGCGAACAGCTAGGAATAGGGTTTAGAGTTGGGCCAAACTCATATCATACCATCATGATCATATTATAATCGGGTAAGAATTCCAATTAACTTTAGTCATTTTTAACACAGCATCCCAGGATAATCCTGGTGCTGTATAGTGCCAGGCCGGATTTAATTTATACATTTTTAAATGTAAGAAGTTTCCGTAACATCAGCTAACATTAACACATCTGTTTAACTACAAAATGTCGTATATTTTCACAAATTTTGAATATTAAATGTGTTGCAGACTTTTTCAGCATGTTCATAATCTTCATGGAATATATTATTTAGCTACAATCTATTATAAAATTCTTCCATGGAAGGTAATTTCTTTTCAGTAAGTTTCTCTTCTGAAATCGTATGGATAAACACTTATTTTAATCTAGGTTTGGCTGGCTAGTGGAGGTCCATCATCAACGGAAGGATCAAAAAGGTCAAACACCTCCACTCTTAATACTTCTTTTATTACAGACAAAGTACTTTCGGGGCGAACCATCCCATCTTCAGTGTCTAGTGTTGGTCCCTATTGAGCCGACATCTCCGGCGAGACTGCTCCATAATTCAAGTTTACAGTAACTGTGTGCTGAACCTCTATATTTTCACTGAGATGATCATGATAATCGTTGAAACTTCAGTATATAACACCTACTTGAGTTATGATGTTGTTTTTCACTGTCAGCAATGGATTCATCTTTATTTTTTTATTATATATTTTCTTCATTGCATTGGATTTGTTTTCCATGAAGACTATAAATACTCAAGGAGCATTTGGTCGTCTTTCGTATACTACAGGTGGTTTAGAAGAACTATTTGCATATTTAACATAATAAATAAAACTTCTTGTATCTGATAGACTATTTTATAAAAGTGGCTAGGATAAGGTTTTTAATCTTCTGGGAAAATTCTTTATCTTTCAAAGCATCATCTAATTCATTTTCATAAGGTCAATGTTTTGAAACTCTTTGAGCATCATTCCTCACTGGATAAAGGGCAGCTAAAACACACCACAGAAAGCAATTTTTACCTTCATTTGAACATTAATGACAGCCTTTTTATTTTGAATAACTTTTGATAAATCGTTACATGAACACCCTCTCATTGAAAAAAAAAATTTGTTTATTCTTAATTCTAGATTTTTTTTATATATATTTATGTATCCGTCCTAATAAATCTACCTTTATTTTATTTTTTATTTGAAATTCTTTAAAAATTTTTTTAAGTATTTGATCGATACCTACTGGAAAATGTTTGCGGGCTGAAAATAACAGTTCTTATCTAAAAAGCATTCTAATTTCGCCGTGCCCTATTTATGTTCAATTAATTTTTAAAGAAATTCTTAATCTACGTAATGAGAAATCTGCTAAAATCAGATTATATATTAATGCTGATAAATAATTAGCTAGCAAAGTGATTCTTAAACGCAAAAAAACTTAACCAAATAAAACTATAATTTTCAATTATTTTCTCTTTACTAATGATGGTATTTCATATTTTTTGTTTAAGCCCTCATCCGGTTTGCTATGAACTACCCTGTAACTGTGGTATTTTTAGTTTATTATAATTCGCAGATTATCCACAATTTGAATTTTAAATATGATGTGCTGTTTGTCGCCGAATAAGGAGGAAGGGTGAGGGATTATCACAAATTCAAAATATACCATTATCATAAGTTGGATCAAAAAATGTTTTCCAGCCAATCCCTTTACAAGTTGTATTTTTAACATTTTTTGATATATTTTTTAGTACTAAACTTAAATATTTGCACTTATGCAGTCTTCTGTAAATCACCTCCACACCTGTTAATGGAATTTTGAAATATGCTTAAATTTGAAGTACAGTTTACAGAGACTTCTTATTACAGGAAAAAAATACAACAAATGGTTACAGATATGCAGTGTGGCCAGTACGTGTGACTTGTGCTTAATTTTACACAGCACCTAAGTGAATTTGTAATCACTTTTTTCCCCTGCGAAGCACCAATCAATCTTATGGATGCGAAATTTCATCATAATTATACAATAAAACTCGGTTCGCTGTGGCAGGTTAAGCTATGTTAATTTTGTGTAACTATGAATCCCATACAGGTGATGTCACATGGAAAATCTAATCCCTTAGTAATCCTATGTATTTAAAACTTGAAATATAAAATAAGTAACAAACGCAGCATATTGTGTAAATAACGACACATACTGAAGGTTTAAAATTCTCAAAAAACTCTATAAAAAGTACAAATCAACATTAATTTTTGAGTAAGAGAATAATGGTACTTAATACAGTACGTTATACAAAATATTGGTGGTCACAAGTACTATCATTAACCGTTAAACTTTATTGGCACTGGCACTGACATTTTTTCGCCATTTAGTTCTATTAAAGTAGCTGGTAATTGACACGTGATTAAGGGAAAATTGGAATAATAATGTAATGAGTGTTATCTTTAATACATTTACAATGACAGAGACCTACATTTTGTCTCTTCACAATTGCTTAGCTTACATTATAGTGAGTTATTTAAGCTATTAGCGTCTCCTTAAGATTATGATTACTTTAATGTTCTGAGTGAATGCACAAAAATCTAGAATTTTAATACTGGGTGGATTTAAATTGAAGAGAAATTATTTTATCATAACAGGAGATATTAGAAATCACAAAGTTAAACACAAATTATAATCACTGATGTCACACATATGATCAGCCGACCTAACATTGGTTTATGCTAACATTTGATTTGATGCTTATATTTCAAGTAATGTATTGTTATTCTCAGAAATGTGGATTTGTTTTAATTCTCATAAATAAACCGGTTAAATGGGCGGATGCTGGGAAGGAATACCAAGCTATTTATTGACACTGCTCAGTTAATATAAGTAATACTTTACTTAACATACTCCGTGCCATTATGAATATAAAAGTTACTTTGCAGACAAAAAAAAACAGTATTTTTAATAATGAGTTATGCTATTGATGCTCTACAATTGTTGTTCTATAAATTTGTTCGTAGCATAAATATTAAGCAAATTATTCTTAAATTATTGTTTTCAGCCTTCAGTAAATCCCCACTTCTGATTATAGAATTTTTATGTACAAATAGAAAATTTATGGGGAGAAGATTTCTTTATCTTGGAAAGAATTATATTATTTTTTATATAATTATAAAAAGAAAGAAAGAATTATATTATTATAAATATTTCTTTATCTTGAAAAGAATTTACTGTTTTTTTCTATAATACAAAATATGACACAAAAATGTTCTCGCCTCATGAAAGCTTGCACATAGAGTTATGTTTTGTGGCTGGTGGAATTTTGAGGGTGTGGTGTAATTTGGCTTTCTTCTTACCGATCAAGTGATAAATACAGACTTATCCACAGCAATTTGAGTGGATGAACGAATCTCTCAGTTCTGGTTAAGAAAAATCCTGCTCTGTTCAATCGGAAGAATCCTTCCTACAACAAGATAAAACTCGCCCTCATACTGCTAGAATATCTCCAAATAAAATTGAATTAATGGGGATAAAAAAAATTAAATGACTGTAAAATATTTTAATATATACAGTTTATTTTGTGTATACTCATGAGACGATCCTACCAAGGAGATGACGAAATTGAGGTTCGTTCAAAACGCAATATATATATATATATATATATATATATATATATATATATATATATATATATATATATATATATAAAACTAGCTCAGATACCCGGCTTCGCCCGGGAATTGATTTGAGGTTGAATGGTGATGGTATTTTTTTGGCAAGCCTTTACTTTACACAATATTTTAACATTTTCTGATGTATACCCGTCGTTGCAGTGGATACAAATAGAAAACGAAATACCACTATTTTTAAATTCAGGCCTCCCTTACAACCCCCACTCCTGCCCGTCCATAGAAATGTTGGTATGGCTAGTTATAATGAAAGCGTAAGTGCTAATACACAGTTTTATTCATTTCGGTTGGGTCTTTTTTCAAAAATAAAATTGTTCACTTCCGCTATAGGTTTTAGCGTATATCTCGTTTATAATTCGGTATAAGAAAAAAGAGTGTATAACAAAAGTTACTCTAAATAACTAAATAAACAACTTTTTGCTATGTGCTTATTTGCCGAAAAACCAATAGGAAACGAAATACCGCTATTTTTAATATCAGGCTTCCCTCATAAACCCCCACTCCTGTTCATCTCAGAGGATATTAATATAGCCTAAAGTCAAGTAAGCCTAAGTAGTAATAAACATACCAAGTATCATAAAATTCGGTTCAGCCGTTTATGCGTGAAAAGGTAACAAACAAACAAACAGACACGAAAGAAACAAAATGCAGTTATGGTGTCTATGACATGTGAAACGAAAAGTTATCCTGAAATTTCGCGAAAAAAATAATCAATGTACAGACAGAGGTTACAATTTTATATATATTAGTGTATGTGTGTGTGTGTCTTTTAACGCTCTAGCCGTCTCAATTTTGGTTTCATCGTTATAACCCATACAAGTGTTTCATGCAAAACTAAAGGCCAAGCTCATTAATGGCTGAAATCTGAACAGCAGGAGGGGGGGGGGGTTAGATGGGGGAATTTCGAAATATCTCCGTAATTATGAGTCGGATCGAAAAATTGTATAGAAACAATCTTATTGAAACCAATATGTTTGGGTTTCCTCACATTTCAAAGATAAAACAACAGTAACCTACATCTACCCAGAGCATTAGAAACTAGAATTCCGAAAACTCTTATTTCAAAGGTCGAATTCCAACTGGTTGAAGAAAGTTAAAAACAAACTGCGACAAACTCGAGAATTTCCCGCGCCCTGGTATCTGGAAGCTGAAAAATTCGAAAAGAGGAGGTTGCTTTTGCGTGAATTCAAATTGGACATAAAGACATATTTATTGAAAGGATTCATCCCACCATCCTCCGATTTTTGTAATGTTTCTCTTACTGTTTCACATCTTTGAATTTTTAGTAGCTGAGAAGAAAATAAAAAGTTAATATACTAGTTAAGTATTGGAAAACCCGTAATTGATTATGTGCCAAAAAAAAAAAAGAAGCTCAGAAATTAATTTGTGGGAGGCGTCGTACGATTCACTGGGCTTAGTATCTGAAAAGAGTAAATTCAAATGCCAGATGTGGTAGCAACTACAAGCCGTTGCGTTTAAATATTGGTGCTGATGATTTTTAATATAAAAATTCAGATATTAATGAGATTTTGGTGTTATTTTTTCTTCACTCATAAAATTCAATGATTTGTTTTCGCAGGGTTTCAATGACGTGGGTTTCCACGGCGGGGACATAAGAACACCTAACATAGACGCTCTGGCAGGCCATGGCGTTATACTAAACAGGCACTACACGCTGCCTTGCTGTTCACCTTCCAGGGCGGCGCTGCTCACTGGAAGATATCCGATTAGAATGGGTAAGAAGAACATTTTATGTAATTTATTAAAGTCCAATTGGTGCTGCTAAGGCGTATCAGGACGGGCTATCTATAGGTTAGCACCCATTTATAGCCAGGGACTAAAGATTTTATATAATGAATTCACCACTAAATAAATTCCTATTGCCCACCACCATAAGGGAATCGAAATGAGCAGGTTTACCAAGTGAGATTAAAACCAACGCTTCGACTCACATAGCTAACCTTGAACCCCGAATGGGTAAGAAGAGAACATGCTAAAACCTTTGCACAATTGCTATTACTAAGTTACTATATATAACCTCTTTACAAGGCGATCGGTCCCAATTTACTTCCTTAATTAAAGGAAGGAATGCAGGTTAGCTATGTGAGATAATGCGATGGCCTTAATCTCCCGGTAAACCTTGAGTGATGGGTTCGATCCACGCCTTGGAAATGGGAATTTATTTAGTAAACACTCATTATATAAAAGCCATAGTCCAACTCTTCTTATATGGTAATCTACTGATAACCCGTCCCAATATAAGTCCGATATTCAGGGACATCTTAAACTAAGCAGATTGCCCACGTGTTTATAAGACACTAGTAATCTTATCCCTCTACATATTCTCTATTTCTATGTAAACCCCATGATTATGTAGTCCCTTCTCCAGGCATTTATAAGAGACCCTGCCAGCACCTCAGTTCAGTTGACGCTCGACGGTCTTCCAGGGATGTTCAACTACAGTGCAACTTAGGGCAGTGCGGTAAAGTGTGGTGCCGTGAAGAACAGTGTTGTGCCGTGACTGTAAGTAACAGTTTAGTGCCGTGTTTAAGACAGTGCAGTGCCGTCGTTTTATGTGAATTTCAGTGACCGTGAGTGAATTATTGGACTGTGTAATCTGAAGAACAGTGACACTATCAGTGTAATACTGTGAGTAGTAATAATTAACCAAGAGTATTGTGCATTGTGAAAATAAATCGTGCAGTGAAAAACTGTGAAACTTGTGTGAGTTAATTTTGATATCCAAAAGAACTCTTATTAACAACGTTTAGTACTGGTTTTGTAATAAAACGTAACAATATTTATAATTTAAAAACAATGCTAGCCCCATAAATACCGCAGAACAGCCAATATCCATGTTCATGTTTGAGCAGTATATATATATATATATATATATATATATATATATATATATATATATATATATATATATATATATAAATGTTTTTTGAGCCATAAGATCAAAAAAATAATAATTCCTACTTTTAATACGATATACTGTTTCACGCCGGTTAGAGAAGGGGTTGGTTGTCGGGAGGGATTAGAGAAGGGAAAAATCATAAATTCAAAATATTCCATTATAAGTTGCATCGAAAAACCAATCCTTTTACAAATTGTATTCTTAATATATTTTTCTCTAACTTAAATATTTGTACATATTCTCTATTTCTATGGAAACCCCATGATTAGAATAGGCGGGGTTAATAACGAACTTAAGAGAATGTATGAATAACCAGCTGGTTAATATTACATGAATTACGAAAAAATGCACAGACCAACACCAACTGTTGATCATATATATATGAGTGTGTGTGTGTGTGTGTGTGTGTGTTTTGAGCCATAAGATCAGAAAAATAATAATTCCTACATATAATCATTTATTTCATGCCCCACTCTTTCTCAAGGGGTCAGCACATACGAGAGGAGCTGGAAGTTTCGGCTGTTAAAGAAATAGTGAAAAAAAGGCAGCTGAAATGGTTTGGCCATCTTTGCCGGATTAAGGAAGAACGAGACCCAAGGAAGTTTTTTGAGGCTAGGCCGACTGGAAGTCGACCCCGGGGCAGACCCAGGATGACATGGTCGGACAACATCTCCAGGTTGGGACGACAAAGAGGGCATGGGCTGAATTCCATTAAAGCGTTAGCAAGGGGCCGGGATGCATGGCTGGCTTGGACTGAGGCACCTCCACGCTGAGAGGCATAAAGGAGGAAGAAGAAGAAGTACAACCTCAATAGTTGAGGTACGTTAAGGCAAATCTGCTAAATAGCGGTTCAATGGAGTTTTTCTCTTTTATCGTGTATACGCACTGTTAATTTTTGCGTTAATAAACATGGCACAAGAACCCACTTCCCGTTCTCCTTGTTAATAAATTGTAACATAACTAGGCCAAGAAGCATAGTAAAGAGGCATATTTCACAACGATAAGATTATTTTTGTGGGCTTTAAAAATTAAACAAATCCGTTCTTTATTGATGCACAAGCAACTCACGTGCACATCGTTTTTCTTTGCCCCGAAAGCGATGGCCATCTTTGATCAATGAATTGAACATTTTGGGTCTTTTCTACTTTACCCACTCATGCTACTATTTAAATACTTGGTTACTTTCTCAAGTAACAGTTACCTAGCATTAGTGAAAACATATGTTCCACTAGCTAAAGGTTAGGCTTGGTTTAGTGTACTTTGTTGTCTTCAAGGCGTTAAGCATAAAAATGAATCTCATTGAGCTCAGCAAGCAAATTGGCTCAGCTCGTAAGGCAGTTCGGTTCTTACAAAAACGTGTGATAATTCACACGAAAAGGAGGTGCCCATGAAGACAATGGATGAGGCTATATTTTCATCAGGATCGTTTACCAGTATGGCGCAGCTATAAGAAAAGTTGCAGGTATGAAATTAGCATTTACAGGGATACTTGGTTATCTCATAGCAGGCTCGGACTGGAAAAGGCTATTCTGTTTATATATTCCTGGACGAAGGGCTACACAACCACAGAGTTTTGTAGGGATGAATTAAAGATGTCCGCAAATACTATAACAGACTGGAAGAACTACATGCGTGAGGTGTGTGCTTCAGACATATTAAGCAAAAATTAAAATTAAAATATTGAGTCTGTTTGGTCTAGTGTCAAACGAAGAAACAAGGTGGAGTGTGGTACTAGAAGATCTATGTTGGATTCATATCTCTGCGAGTGGATGTGGAGGAGGAGATATGAAAAGGATTTATTTATGAAAATCCTAGAGGGTATTGCTCGTTATTGGTCTCGTAAATGTTAGTTGTTTTATTATCTTTTTATGTTGTTTAATTGTTTCTCTAGAAATAAACACATGTTCTAACCGTATTATATTATTTATAAATCACAGTTGAATCACTGTTATTCACATTCAGAAAATGAGTGGGTAAAGTAGAAAAGACCCAACATTTTTTGAAAGTCAATAGATGATTTCTCTGTAGGTAAATCTGCCAAAAAATAAATTGTAAAGAAAAACTGTTTGAGAAAAAGATTTTTTTATTTCTATTTTTAAAATTTAAAATATTATTATTTATTAACGTCCACTTTTTGCAACTTAGGAAAATTGGGACGGGTTATCTACAGGTTACCACCCTTTTCTAGCCAGGCTGGGACAGGATGTTATTTAATGAATTTCGTCACTAAATAATTTCCTTTGCCCAGGCAAGAATCGAACTCGCCACTCTAGGTTTACCATGTGAGATAAAGGTCAACGCTTTAACTCGCATGGCTAACCTGAGCCCCAAAAAAAATTTAAAATAGAAAATACTTTTTTTTTTTTTTAATTCTGTATTTGAAATATTTGATAAAGCATTTAGAAAAAAATACTTGGTATTTTAAAACAATATTTCAGATACCTTTAGCCCAGTTCTGCATCATTTAAAATTGTTTCGTTTGAAAGTGATATACCGTATCTCCCTTCGAATTTGACAGATCATAAAATGTCATAGAATAATTTATAGGTATTTTAATAATAAACAAAAAGAGTTCTATTCATATCTTCTGTACACGGAGAAATTTGCACAATTTTTATCCCCCCCCCACTCTAAATCCATTTTCCCCTATGCAGGAGTCCTAAATTTGAAACTAGATAAATGGATTACGGGAAATTAAAAATAGATGAATGAGTGAATGAATAATAGATAATTCTCTTTAAATCTATTCACCTCAAATTTTAGGCGATTTCAATTCTTCCTTTATTTTGTACAAAGTAAAAAGAATGTTAGTAAATTTATTTCGTACATCAGCCTTAATAGATATTTTCTTTTCTTTCAGGCATGCAAGGGTTCCCTCTGGCAGCAGGATCAATAAAAGGACTTAAACTTGAAGAAAAGATTATTCCACAGGTGAAAGCAAACGAAATTATATAATTAAAGAAAATATGAGTTAATGAAATTTCAATATCTCACCGCGGAATTGAGTATGTTTTGTGATAGTCGGACACTCAATAACACCAAGATGAGCAAAATGTTACTAATTTCACTGATAACAACACAACTATACTTAAAATATAAATCAGTCACTCAGGTGCTGTGATTTGCTAGGGATATTTCCCAAGTATAGCAATGACACAATTTTTTTTTTATCTGAGATTTATATCTGCATAGATGATGACAACGGCAAATCCTAGATTCTACGTCTCCCAATTTGAAAACTTTAAATAGGTAGATAGATATTTTTTTTGGTTGATAAACAACATTTTTCGTGGCACCTCACAATAATTCTATAAATCATAGCAGCAAACGTTTTCTTTGAAAGCTGTTTAGCTCAAACCGCTCGGTGGATATTCGAGATTGAGGTACCGTTTTGTACTTCAGGGACTTTTTTTGCTTTGAAAAATTGTCGAATTTGAGGTACCTCCCACTCCCGGCGAGATAAGCCCTTCCGAACCTCCCCCGCGACTTTTTAAATTAGATATTTCTCTGGCCGTTTCCAGTAACGCTATTCCGATCCGTAAAAAAAATCTATCAGATACATCCCCGGTCGTTCAGTACCTTAAACTGGAATAACCGCCGCCTGACGTCCCGACAAGTGACGATCAAAATCGAAAGTATTCTTTTTCGTTCCTGCCCGTTCTATAGACTTATTTTTTTCTTTACGAAGAAGTTATTTTCCAACTCGAGCGAACGGTCTAGGTACTCACCGAGGCGAATTAATATCATCTGGAAAGTCGATTCCCTACTTCTATCTAAATAATCAATTTTAAACTGTTTTATATATATCGGCAGAGTTCAGCCCTAGCATGTCTAAGGCACGCCCTACTCTCTGAGGATGTAATTTCGGAAAGTGCTAAGCGTTAGTAAAAATAAATTGTGAGGAGCCACAAAACAGTGTTTCGGATTGACCTGATTCATCACCCTCACCACCAGTTGAAAATAAAAATGGGGAAACCATCTATCTTATCTTTAGAAATAGAGAATATAATGTTGTGAAATATGCATCCATTGGCCTATTTGAGGGATTTTGTTGCTACTTAAAAATTACGTATATGTAATCACGTATTTACAAAGAAAATGAGAGCATCCTTGCAAAAGATTGGCGTAGATGGAGCTAGGGCGGGTATCTAGAACCTTCTAGGTGTCTAAACCGGCTCCTACCAATCAGCGGGCGAGTTGGTGCTTGGAATATGCTAGAGTGGACCTCGCCCGGCAGTTTAGTTTTTTTTTGGTTGAACATCAGAGATTTGAGACGTGACTCGAGTGATCGTGAGCCATTGCGCTGTGTACAATAATAAGAACTTCAAATTATAAGTGCATATTTTGGTTAGTAGTGAAAAATAATTTATCAAGTTATAAATTAAAGTAGTGATCGACAAATAAATGCTGTAGTGATATAAAAGTTCAAGTTTGTGTATTTGATTATGCAATCAAAAGAACCCTAATAATCAACGTTTATTATTTTTGGGAAAACATAACATTATGATAAGATGATAGCAGCAGTAAGTCATGCCTGCACAAGGGAAATCTGCTTGGTTTATGCAGCCCCTCCGCGTAGAAAGTTTTATTTTCCCATGTTTACGACCCTCAATAATTTTAAATGTTTAAATGTTGCAAATACATAAATCATGTTAGTAATCCTGTAACTGTAATTTTCTAGGTGGTTCCCAAGAAGCTAATGACACAATTCTTTTTGTTATCTGAGATTTAATAAGTGATTGATGTGTGTAATCTTAACCTAATAAACCATAATTAAATTAATTGAGTCTATTTATCCATTTGCGAGTATTTTTACATAATTGGTTAAATTAAATTTGTTATTTCCAAGGGTCTGGGTTATTTGATTAAATCTGTCTTCATTTATATTTTTTTAGCAGCTATTGAAGTCGTACTCATGACGCGATTTTCGAAAAATTTCTTCAAATGTCCATCGATCCTACCCAGGAGATGACGAAAATGAGGTCCGTTCAAAATTATATATATATATATATAATATATATATATATATATATATATATATATATACTATATAATGTATATAAAATTGTAACACTCTGTCTGTACATTGATTTTTTTTCGCGAAATTTCACGATAACTTTTTCGTTTCACATGTCATAGACACCATAACTAATGCATTTTGAAATCTTTCGTGTATGGGAGGGGGGGGGGTTGTTTTCGAAAATGCGAATATCTCCGTTTTCACGCATAACGGCTGAACCGAATTTATAGAACTTGGTATGTATATTACTACTGACCCAACTTTGACTTTAGGCTATATTAATATTCTCTCAGACTTGAATATTAAACAGGAGTTGGGGGTTATGAAGTCTGTGAGAGGCCTGAAATTAAAAAATAGGTGATATTTCGTTTCCTATTGGGTTTTCGCCAAATATGAACATAAGACAAGTTGTTTAATTTTGATATTTAGAGTAACCTTTACCTTATATACACTTTTGTCGTATACCGAATTTTAAATGACGTTAAAAACTATAGCGGGAGTCAACAATTTTATCTTGGACTCCTCAAAGACTCAAACCGAACTAAATAGAAAACTCGGTATTGTGTTACTTAAAACTAAGCCTTCTTTAGAATAATCTATACCAACATTTCTAGCGACGGGCAGGGAGTGGGGGTTATAAGGGAAGCCTGAAATTAAAAATAGCGGTATTTCGTTGTGTTACCAGTTGGTTTTTCTGCATATATGTACCTCCGAATAAAAGTTGTTTATTTTACGTTATTTAGAGTAACTTTTGTTATATACAGGTGGCTCTCTGCTTTACCGTCAAAACCGTTACCTCCCACTCCCTGCGAGAAGTCAACAATTTTGTCACAAAAAACTCAACCGTGACATTTTTAAACCAAGCTCGGCCGTGAATTCCAGCACTAACGCCTTCCGATTATAGATAAATACTAACAACATTTTCTAGGGACGGCAGGAGTGGGGGTTATAAGCACGGAGGATCCGTGACAATGACTGATCAAAATCGAATAGTGATATTTCGTTCCCTATTGGGGTTTCGGCAAATATTCTATAACAAAAGTTGTTTATTTTGTTATACGAGTAACTTTTGTTCCATATACTTTTGTCGTATAAGGAAGCATAAACGACATATACGCTAAATATCTAGTTAGGTGCAGTCAATCCAGAACATCCTGACTTTGCACCAACTTGCTACTAAATTATAAGCTATTTTAACAAACATGCTCATAACCAAAACTGTTCCATTGTTATTTATAGTAAACTTAATATATATCTTGGGTGCGTAGCGTTAGTAAAATATCAATATTGTAGCCACAATTCATTCCAATGTTTTTGAATAAGTTATACCTGATTCATCTTTTTTAATTAATTTTACCTCACCAGTTGATATATTATGACGATAAACAAGAACATTTCAATTGTATGAGCATTTTAGAAAAACAAGTAACTGTTCATGAGGAGCAAATTATGCATTACCCCACCTCCCCCCCCCCCTTCCTCTGTCTTTTACCCGGATACATTAATTAATCGGAAGTAAGTAATTTCTTCCTTTAATGTGTTTAAAAAAATCAATGTAATTCACAAAAAAAAGTATTTAAACATACATAAATTAGAATTGGAAAATATAATGTATATAAGGTAATGTTAGCGGAATTGAGAGTTGTATTATTCATGTTCTGTTGGCTCCTAACCAATGGAGCGTCAGGGAGGGGTGGGGTGACCTTCCTGTAATATCTAGAACCTCTCTCACTCCCTCTTTTTCTAACCTCAGCTGTTACATACACTTTTTCGTATAACGTGATTATAAAACGAGATAATACGCTGAGCCATAGTGGGAGTACAACAATTTTATATGGCAACTTCAAAGACTCAACCGAATTAAACGAACTCTTATGTGTATTAGCACTAACACCTCCTATAATACCAATCATTTTCTAGGAACGGCAGGAGTGGGGGTTATAAGGAGCTGAAATTAAAAATAGTGATATTTCGTATTCTATTGGGTTTTTTTTGCAAATATGCACATGACAAAAGTTGAACCCTTTGTTATTTAAAGTCAACTTTTGTTATTATTCAATTTTGTCGTATAACAAAGTATAAACGAGATATACACTAAGTATACTATAGCGGAGACAACTATCTTTGTTGTACAATGTATGAAGAAAGTTAATTCGCGTATTCAAATATTGATAATGTTTAACAATGTCTTGATACAATACCAACTACAGTATCACCTCCCCTGTGAAAAATAAATTCAAATCTATGCATAAATGCATAAGTGAGACGGGAAATCTATGAAAATAATTGGAAGACAGTGAAGTCCTATTTACATAATAAATTAATTTTATTATTAACAAATTTATAGCAATGACGGGTATAAACCCGAAACACTGGTACGGGTAAATGTTAAAATATTGTGCAAAGTAAAGCCTTGCCAAAAAAATATCATCACCATTCAGCCTCAATTTTCATAATTCCCGGGCGAAGCCGGGTACCTTAGCTAGTATATATATATGTCTGTTAACGCTCTAGCTGTCACAATTTTTGTTTGATCGTTAACAAACTCATATTTAAACGTTTTATGCAAAAAGACAGATCAAGTTCGTTAATGGCTGAAATCGGACCAGTGGGAGGGGGGTTTCGAAAATTTGAAATATCGCCGTTACCATACGTCGGATCAAAAAATTGTATAGAACCAATCTTATTGCAAATTAAATTTACTATAAATATTGTTCTATATATTTATTCTCTATCTTGAATACTAACCGAGATATTTGCATTTTTATTAATTGTGGGCCGATAACGATAACTGAATTTCCCGCCAAAAGCTAGTTCGGTCATTTGCCGTAACTGTTCGGCTCTCGTATGGAGATTTCTCTATTGTATAACTTCACGTGAGAAATCTGCTTAGTTTACGCAGCCCTTGCGTGACGGACTTTTTTTTCTCTTAGAATTTTCCCATGAAAATTTAATAAATACTATGAGCTCATGTTGGCCATGTGAGTTAAAGCGTTGGCCTTAATCTCTTATGGTGAACCTAGAATGGCGAATTCGATGGTGATGAATTCTTTAAATAAAATCCTTAGTCCCACACTGTATAGAAAAAGGATTTAAACTGTAAATAGCCCATCCCAATTAGCCATAGTAGCAAAAAAACTGGAAGTTAAATTCAAGATAAAGAATAAATGCTATAAAAAAAAAAAAAAGTGATGTGGGTCAAACAGTGAATCTGCATCAAAACTAACCAGATTCTCGAAATGTATCAATGGTAAGCTGACGTAGTTATTTCACATTGTAATTCCTATTTCTCCACTAATGGGAGCCCATTGAACTATTTAAAATTTCAGTCGGATATGATTGGTAATGCAATCATTAAAAGTGGTGATTGTCGGTAAAGTGAAGGCTGATAACCAAAAGTGCATTAGTGATGCAATCATTAAAACTGGTGATTGTGGGTAAAGTGAAGGCTGTTAACAAAAAAGTGCATTGGCGATTCAATCATTAAAACTGATGATTGTGGGTAAAGTGAAGGATGTTAACAAAAACTTAAAAAAATTAGTCAGTTGCTTTGGAGATGAAGCATTTACAGTGGTGTTGGGGGGAGATGCAGAATTTGACGTATTGAAAGAGCGGTTTTGGTCTAGCAGACCTATACCAGCAAATACAAGTGGTGATTCAGGGGATAGAAGTGATAGCGGCCAGACAAAAAGCAGGCATTTACGACCATTTTAGGAGGGATTTTTATGAGAACGTTATTAAAAAATGAGCCACGAATTAGTTAGAGTGATGGGCCAAAAATGACTCCCCTAATGGAAAGGCAAAGTGTCTGACAGGGGGACGCTTTGATAGAGAGACGGATTGGAGTGCTTGAGGTAAAGTCGCGGTCGAGGCGATGTCGATACCACCCGAGAGACGTGAGTCCACTAACGGGAGACTCCCCGATGTTGGCGGCCGTGCTCCAGTGCCCAGGCCTGAGGTCCAAGGCGGAAAAGTGCATTACGATTTCAATCGATTTTGAGGGACAGAGTGGTGCATTGTGGGTAAAGTGGTGACCCCTGATACTGGCTTGAATGTGGCCTCGGCGGAGGAATTTGTGATTAAGTGGGTAAAGTGAAGACCTAAGAGACCCAAGGATGGGAGGTGATAGGCTTACGGAAGAGGAAGGATATAAGAAGGTGGTTATTGTAACTCCCAAAGTCGAGGCCGCTCCAAAGATCCGGGAAGATCCGTTTTAAGTAGTGGAGGCCTCCGGGCAGACGAACCAGTACGCTAGAAAGCGCCCCTAATAAAAGTATTTTGGCGGATCCCTATGGATAAATCTGACAGTGAGGTCATCCAATTGCTTTCAGAGTGAGAATGATTATTGGACTTATCTGTAGATGAGAAGAAGAAATTATTATTTACCCCCCTATATAAGGCAGGCAAGAAGGATAGTCCTAGGGTGCACGGCTATTGAAGCCATCGCCTGACCAGCGGAAGGCACTACTCGCCATTAAGGGTGGTGTTAATTTAGACTGGGAAAGATGCTTACGTGGATACAAAAAATTGTCAAGGCATCTCAAGGTTACAAATGTTACCTGTACGGGCATGTACGAGGTATGGCGAATCTTCACCACAATGAGGTGTGTGATCACTGCGGTGAAGAAAGGGCATAAACAAAACGTGTGGCATGTCAACTTCGGGGAGCAAGTGGTCAAAGTGTGCCCTGCTGTAAGCGCTTTGGAAAGACACTGCACCACTAAGTTAGAAGCTCGACGTGCCCAGCTATCTGAGGGCCTATCAGTTATGGTCGACCGGACAATCTATGGACAGCGATAGGGCAATCATATAAGTGTGGCTGTGAGGGCATGTCCTTAACTGTATCATGGCTATTAAAAGTGGTTCCGTGTGGGCAGCTTCGTGCGCGGGTCACGATGATCCCCATAACTCAGACACAGTCCATTTAGCCGCTGGTGACATACCGGCCCGATCGCTGTGGCCTCTGTTATCGTCCGTCATTTGCACAGACCAATATTGGCATGTAAACAGGCTGCATAATAAAGGTCGTCCAGCATGTTCCAGAAACAGAAAGGGTAATTTAAGCGGCTTGTGGGGTTGCCTGCAATGTTTTTCTCATTGGATCTGTGCTCCGGAAATGCTTGGAGGTAAGAAACGGAATATTTGCTTAGCAGTCCTGGATGTCAAATAGGCTTTTTGATTCGATCAGATCGTCATGCGATCCTGGCTGTTGCTAGAGCCCGTGGTCTACCTGAAGGATTTGTTAGATATCTTGATGGTATCTATGCAAGGGAGCGTCTCGGTGATCTATGCTGGAGGTCGGTGTTCGAAGTGGGACATTTTTGCCTGGCCGTGGGTCAGGCAGGGTGAACCCGCTCTCACCGATTTTTATTCAATATGGTCATTGACCATGTGATTGAGGCATCACGGACCCGAGTCGGCTTTCTTTTGGGTACCGTCAGGTGTCGTTCATTGCTATGCCGACGAATCTCATTCTTCTAGCATCCTTGAGAAGGTCTCAACGTGTCTCTGAGACGTCATTGGAATGTGCGCTTCGGATTGTGGTTTGGAGCTATAACCAGGGTGTCGGGTTGGAGCCTCAGGTCCTCAGGCCGACGAAGGGTGGTCAAGGTTTGCCCGCATCGGGTCCCTCAGGGTTTCCGAACAGTGTGTTCGGGCCCCTCGGAGTTGAAGATGCTTGGGTGTACCTTGGCGTGTTTTCGTATGTAGTGCGGAGCCCTTTGTGCCTAATTGGATGGACGTAATGTCTCAGATCGATAGAGCACCACAGCAGAAAATGGAAGCTTTGAGGACTTACGTTTTACCCCGGTGGTTCCATGGGTTGAAGTGCTTGGAAAAACCAAAAAGTGCATTGAGCTCCGTCGAATGGATGTGGGTATAAGGCTTTTGTACGAAATGGTTGCATCTCCCACCGGATTCCTGTAATTCAATGCATTGGTCGGAGGAATGGTGGGACTGAATTCCTTCATTTGCCGCAATATACCCTTTTCATTAGGGGCCAAACGGTTAGGTGTTTGCTGGTCAATATTGGGGGAAGGGGAGCGGACGCTGGAGGTGAGACAAGTGCATTGGTGCCACCCTGAAAATGTCCTGGATGTGAATGTGGCATGTATGAATGAGCTGTATGCAAGGGTTGGGTGTAAGGATTTGAGTGAATGTAGAAAGGTGACGGCCTCTACTGCATGGAGGGGTTCAAGAGCGGAGGACTCGTCGGGAAAGCAATTCGTTGCTTTCTCGAGGATTGTGGAGGGGCAATCATTAAAAGTGGTGACTTCCGGGGTCAGCCGGAGCGGAGTGAGGAGCGCCACTTGCCGAGCTGGTTGTGACTCCCTGGGAGACTAAGATGGTCCAAATCATGAGCATCTGCCCATTTACCCGCAGGCTAAGGATATACCGGCACGACGAGATAGTGAGATTTGTAAGCCTGAGTGGTTCAATCATGACAGGGTGGCACACGTGACATGAAAATGTTTTTATTAACCCACAGGGATGTAAATTTAGGTCGGATTTGGTCGTGGAAGGCTAGATAAAGCAAGGTCCGCTATTATTGATGTGCACGTGGTCACCGCGGCGGGACCCTTGGAAGACAGTTTCTTTAGGTAAAAAGAAGATCAGCTGGAGTGAAGATGGCTGTCGCCAAAAAGCTCGCTGATGTGGTAGCCAGGCTTGGTGAGGGTTCTGCCGGTAACCCTGTCTTAACAAAAAGGCAGGCGATTCAATGGTGCATTAGAAGAGTGCAGATTGGGCTGCGGGAGCTGTGAGTGAGTCAGGCTACACTGGAGTGGATTCACAATCAAAGTGCTCATTGAACCTGGTTCGTGTGGCTGCCAAGTTCAGTACCTTTCCTCGAGGCATTCAGGCGCAGCTGGCAGACCAAGAGAAAGGTGTAGGAATAGGCTCGGCAAGTAAATGGTGGAAGTATCCAAATCTATGGGTGTGCTCATTTCAGGACGAACTATGGAGCAAACGCTTGGGTAGAAGTCGTTGATTGTTATTATTTATTTAACTATGTTTTTTTTTATTTTAATTTAATATTAAGGTGGTTTCTTATTTTTTTTTATGTATTATACTATATCTGTTATAGTTGGTAGTTTTAGTTTTAAGAAGTTGTATTTCTCTAGTGAGGAATCCTTTGTTTTGTCTTTTGTATTTTTTTTTATTTCTTTTATTTTTGGAGTGTATTTATGGTTAAGAAGCATTTTTTTTTAGAGAAATATGCTATGTATCTTGTATAATAAAGGTTTTTCTCTTTGATTTTATTAATTTTCTTTTACTTTTTTGTAGAGAGCTTTGTGTTAGGTTAAGGCAATGGACTCCTTTTAGGGTGCTAGCACCTTTTTTATAATGTCCTTTAGGGACATCCAAGGGGTTAGGGACCCCCTAAATTGTGTATTTTATAAACTATTATAGGTTAGTGGACTTATATTATTGTTATTAGTATTGTATTGTTCTATTTTTTTGAAATGTATATAAAACCCAAATAAACAAGTAAAAAGTGCATTGGCGATGCAATCATTAAAACTAGTGATTGTGGGTAAAGTGAAGGCTGATAACAAAAAGTGCATTGGCGGTGCAATCATTAAAACTGGTGATTGTGGGTAAAGTGAAGGCTGATAACAAAAAGTGCATTGGCGATTCAATCATTAAAAGTGGTGATTGTGGGTAAAGTGAAGGCTGATAACAAAAAGTGCATTGGCGATTCAATCATTAAAAGTGGTGATTGTGGGTAAAGTGAAGGCTGATAACAAAAAGTGCATTGGCGATTCAATCATTAAAAGTGGTGATTGTGGGTAAAGTGAAGGCTGATAACAAAAAGTGCATTGGCGATTCAATCATTAAAAACGGGGTGTTGATTGTGATTGTGGGTAAAGTGAAGGCTGATAACAAAAAGTGCATTGGCGATTCAATCATTAAAAGTGGTGATTGTGGGTAAAGTGAAGGCTGATAACAAAAAGTGCATTGGCGATTCAATCATTAAAAGTGGTGATTGTGGGTAAAGTGAAGGCTGATAACAAAAAGTGCAAATAACTCGTTAAATATTCAAATTAGGGAAACAGTTCTTCGGCGAGAGACGGAGACAAAGAGAGGGCCTGGCGGTCTCAGGAAAGAAAGGAGTTCCAGACAAAGCGATGCGTGCAGGACCTAGAGCTGGAGGGATACTTACTCCTGTCCCGAAAGCAAACCAGCAGGCGCCTGAGCAATTAGCGGGAAGGGTCAGATGAGGAGGGGGGGGGGGAGATGCATGTTTATTGTGTGAGAGATTCATCCAATAATACTGTATATGGGCGACTATTGTAGGGCATTAAAAGATTAACAATGTTGTTTATACATATTTCAGTTCGAGTCAAAATAAAGGAGATATTTCGTATTTTTTTTTTATATATTTTAATCCCCTTTTAGCAGATTATCCTTGTGGGAAATCAGCTATTGAGGTCGTACTCATGACGCGATTTTCGAAATTTTTCTTCAAAGTGAAGGCTGATAACAAAATCTACGCATTCAATCAATCTAGTTGTGAGAAGACGAAATGAGGTCCGTTCAAAACTGTATATATATATATATTTATATATATAAATATTTGTCTGAAGGCTCTAACGGTCGATTCAATTATTGTTTAATCGTTACCAAACTCGATTATTTAGTCGTTTTATGTAACAAAAAAAAAAAAAAAAAAAAAAAAAAAAAAAAAAAAAAAAAAAATGTACGTAAACGGCTGAAATCGGACCAGGTGGAGTGCGGGGGTTAGAGAGGAGGATTTTCGAAAATTCGAAATATCTCCGTTACAATACGTCGGATCGAAAAATTGTATAGAACCAATCTTATTGAAAATTAAATGTACGCGATTTTTCAATTATTGTTTTAAATACATTTATTCCCTATCTAAGGAGAATGAATATTAAAACCTGTAGATATATTGCATAATTTTCTGTTTCCAGCCTTCAGCAAACCCCCAACTTGTACTCATGTTACATAAACAATACTCTATTATATAAAAAAATCAAGTACGTTAACAGCTGAAATCCAAGCTTAAATACCAAATATGTTACTATACGTCCGGATAGAAAAATTGTGGAACCTTATTAAAATTACGAGATACATGCAAATTATGTCTTGGTGTCGCCCCCTCGTCTTAAGGTATCTTGAATTACTAAAAATTTGATTTTGATGAGAAAACTCAATTATTCTGACTCATTATTAATTACAGTACTAGATATAATAAATAGTTCTCAATAAAATTAATAAGTTATATTCTGATATATTTCAGTAATTGTTTTTCTTTCCGGTGTGAGGCTGGCCGATCTGTTTTTTACATTTAAAACGCTTCCTGTCGGTAGGTTATTGAAATTGACTGTAACATTTGTATTTATTCACGGTGGAGTTGTGTTAGCAGTCTGTAGATTTATCGATTAGTAAATTTTACGCAGCCCCTGCGTGACAGACTTTTATTTTAATCCTTCTCCTCCTGAATTACTACCATTCATTTTCATCATTTGCCATTTATGAATTCCTTAAATATTGAGTAAGGAATTGATCAAGTAAATATTGTGGGCAATAGAAATTAAAAAATCACACTGAACATAATTGCATAGCAAAGGTTTGTTAAAAACGTATTTGATATTTAATTTAGGAATAAGAAGTTTCATGATGTATCAGATTAGTAGAAGTTGGGTTTATTAACCTGCTGGTTGATAACCAAAAAAAAAAACACACATATGAACAAAATCACCACCCCCACAAAAATGAAAAACTCTGGCTCGCGAAAGTGGTCCTTTTCCCCGAAACTTTTAATTTTCTATTCATGTTGCGCATTTTAATGGCCACGTGCTTCCCCTACTACTGTGCCCGAAGCATTTATTTACTCGTCACATCACTCGATATTAAAAGGTTTTATAAAATTAAAACTCAAGTTCGTTAATTGTAGAAAATGGACTAGAAGGAATGAATACTTAGCTAAGAGATAAAATTGAAAATATATTCGTTATGAATTTTATCGAAAAATATTATGTTATGTTGATGAAGTTATTAAGAATTGTTTTTTATTGTCTTTACTTATATTGTCTTTAGCTGCAACAAGTTTACTAACGGAGTTTTTTTGTTGTATATTTTCGTTTTAAGCCATGAATAACTCCTGCTCAGAAGGCATTCATATTAAACTGAGCATATAGTTCTTTTTATGGGAATATCTACAATAGATTGTGAGAAAAAGACATTTGGGTGTAATTACTGTTTATTATTAAGTTTTTTAACGAATTGCACTGTGGACATTTCATGTCACTACTGATTTAATAGGAAAGACTGTTTAATATCTAGTTTGGCGTTTAAAGTTGTCATGTAACATTTTTTTTTCAGTACTTCAAAAAACTTGGTTACAAGTCTCACTTGGTGGGGAAGTGGCACCTTGGATATAAGAGTTATGCTCACATGCCTACCAACAGAGGGTTTGATAGTTTCTACGGTTACCTGAATGGATTCATTGGTTACTACGATGGTGTTCTTACGAACCGTGTTAGTATGTAACAGTATGTTTCACTATATATTTACATTCAAATGATGGCTTAAATGGCACCATTGTGTTCCATATTTTGGAATTAGTATTATTATTAGAATATTTACAACTTATAACCATATAGTTAACATATTTCGATTTGTTATAACTTTAGTTTATTATTAAGTTTTGGAGAGAAATGGGAGGAAATAAATTTATTTAAACCGTGAAAATGTTAATTTGCCGATGTTAATTAAAAATTACCCTTGAAATGATAACCTATTTTTTTGAATTAGTAAGCCAATTTTCTTATACTGAAAAATAAATTTATCCCTTTTCTTTTGCCACTTTTGAGATCAATCTCAAGATTAAAAGTACCCAAATTTATGGAAATTTAATAATGGGCTTGATGCCCATTGGCCAATTTCCAATAGCTAATTAGAGAGAACGAAATAAAATTTAATTTATTAAAATGGATGATGCTATCAAAACTCCAGGTTAAACTTGGAAAGAACTTTTGCCCCCTTTGGGTATTTTCAACAATTGAGAACTTTGTGAATCCATCATTCACCTCATAGGATTTGAGATTAACTACCATTGCCTCCAAAACCAACCTCCAACTTACCTTAATTTATATCAGACCTTTATGAAACTGTTATATTGGAATTTATGACTTTCTGCAACGACATTTATGTATCAGTAATATAATGTTTGTAGGGTCAAACTGGCCGAGACTTCAGACGAGATGAAACCCCTATCTGGGAAGACGTTTATGGTGAATATTTGACTGATTTACTGTCTAAAGAAGCTGTTTCTATCATAGAGAGGCACGAACAACCTGGTGGATTGCTGCTGATTTTGTCGCACGCAGCACCTCACAAAGGGAATATAGATATTCTCAGGGAAGCTCCACCAGACAGCTCAAACTTCACTGAGAGAGCCATTTTGGCAGGTATTAATAATTCTAATGCACAACCTGAACGGTTATTTATTATTTAATGGCTAATAAATCTATCCTATGAAAGAGAGTTGTTTTCCGCCCGTAAATTACATTGCATTATAAATTTCTAAATGGTGTATCTTTATATATATAATTCTACTGCACGTGTGTATGTCACTGAACGTCTACACGGCTGGACCGATTTGAATGATTTTTTTCCTATGCGATGGGTGACGCCCTGGATGGTTTAGATTCAAAAATCAGCCCGGCAGATTGAGCAGGAGTGGGGGTTGTAAGAGAGGCCTAAAATTAAAAATAGCGATATTTCGTTTCCTATTGGTTTTTCGGCAAATATGCACAGAATAAAAGTTGATTATTTTGTTATTTAGAATAACTTTTGTTATATACACTTTCGTCGTATAACAACGAATAAACGAGATATACACTAAACAATTAATGAGGGAGCCAACAATTTTATTGGGCACTAACGATCGAACCGAATTTTAAAAAAAACTCTGTTGTAAATTAGCATTTTTTCTTCCATGATTATAAGCTATTTTAAATTTTTTAGGTTCGAACGGGAGTGGGTGTTATAATTGAGGCCTGAGTAAAAAAATCGCGATATTTTATTTTCTATTTGTTTTTGTTTAGGCATAATAAAAGTGTTTTTGTTATTAAAAGTAGCTTATGTTTTAAACATAATATTATTAAATTTAATATCCTAATCGCTTGAATTATCATGCAGGACAACTGCTGTCAGGTCCGCTAGAACTTTTAAAATACAAAAACGTTCAATAATATTCAATAAATTATCCCTTGAAAATAATGAAATAATTCTTAATTTTGGTTTAATTAAGAAGAGTTTCATTATGTTCTTCAGGGTACTCCATATACCAAATGACCACTCTTGATGTCTTGGAACTCTTTGGTACAGCTGTCTTGGTCTGACGTTGACCCCGATGGAATTATATGGCGGGAGGTATACCACTGTTCCCTTCCAGCCGGTAAAACTCAAATATATTGTCTGTCCTACCTTTGACAGTAACACTGGCGTCTCGAAGTATGCGCACGAGAGCCGAGCAGCTTAGGACGACAGAGAGGCGCAAAACACAAACACTACACTAACTCTGATTCGCGGAGCACTAACAATTCACTAGGCTGAACACTGAACACTCTATACTGAGAGCAGCTCATCCGTACTTATCGATTATCGACAGTGCCAACTTAATTTCCGCTACAACTTATCAATTATCGGCTCTGCCAACTTAATTGGTAGACGAATTTCCGCTACTACTTATCGATTATCGACACTACCAACTTAATTGGTAGAATGTCCGCTACAACTTATCGATTATCGACACTGCCAACTTAATTGGTAGGAGAATTTCCGCTACAACTTATCGATTATCGAGTCTGCCTACTTAATTAGTAGGCGTTTCCGCTACAACTTATCGATTATCAACACTGCCAACTTAATTGATAGAATGTCCGCTACAACTTATCGATTATCGACACTGCCAACTTAATTGGTTTAAGTTGGCTGTACTTACAAGCTGATACAATTTAACCATTATGCGCGAAAATTCGAATTTTCAACTAGGAGGGTGGGTTAACTTCGACGTGAAATTTTATATGAATCAATATCATCGTTCGTATTATATTTACAGAAAAACAATGCAAAGAAAGATTTGTTGAAAATAACATTTCGGCCCTAAATCGTTATTAGAAAGGCTCTTGAAAATGTTTTAATAGAATTGACAAATTGTTTGTATATGTATTAAAAGAATGAGTATTGTTAATATGAGTATAAGATTTGATAAGTTACTCCTTATACTTGATACTTCATACATTCTTCTATCGTTCAGTTGTGCAACAGAATGCATTTATTTGATCGTGTTTTTTTTCGGATACTAAGATAATATCGTTTTATTTTGGACTGGAAACTAGATTTATTTGATCCCAGAACGATAATAAATTTGCCAGTATTCGTCGTATAGACATTCCACACTTCATGCTCAAAACTACAAACATGACTAATTTGATGGCAATAAATAGATTATATAGTGCTTCAGTTATCTAATATTTATATTTAGAGGGGACAATTATTATTATATCAATTAGTTTCCGAATAATAGCAATTGTAATCATAAATTTGTCTATATCTCGGGTAAAACAAATGAATGGTAGCACTTTTACCGTTCATTTTATAGGTGAATATGACGGGATTATTTCGTATATGCAATCCTTATATCTCCAAGGGAAACCATTTCTATTTCAGTCAATGACAGGTAACAGGACTAGTTATAAGCATTGTAGGTATACTAATTAGAGCATATGTGGGCAACCACCGGCCGCGAGACATTTTGAAAAATCCAATTAAACAAAAATATTACACTACTAACTCCAAATGAGGAAAACGAGGAGAGAAACAGTAATTTCAAACTACTAAATTTCAGGGCACAAATAAAATGCATTGAGATTAAGGTTAAGTTTTTAGCAAAAACATACTTCCGTGATCTTCAAAACGTCCTTGGTCATCAGAAACAAGTTTTATTCATGAATAAGAGATTCTTAAGAGTTTCTATTGATGAATAATATTTTCTGAAGAATTCCATTTGGTTTTCATTAGGGGACCGAACATACCGAGAAAACTTGCACAAACTGTCAATTCAATACTTAGGAAAGCACTGCTGACAGGTTTTATTTATCTGTCCAATGGCTACCTCCGACCACCAACCTGAGTGTTGCTACGCCCCCCCCCTCCCACCCACTCGACGGAGTCTCAAAATTAACAACTTATTTCTTCCCAATTTGGCCTCCTCTTAGCTTGGAAGTGTGATATGGTGTTGTAGGTTGCGGTGGATTCTGTTGAAGTTGTACTTTATTCATTTGGTCTGGAGTTGTGGTGGATAGCACCGATAGGTAATTACTGCCTTCACAAATTGTGTGACTGCATGTTTCATTCTTTAAACCTTCACTGTTCAAATTTTTTACTTGTACAATATTATTAATGTCGTGACTCTAATTGTAAATCATTCAGAGAGCCTCTCCTGGAAAGGCTTCCGAGGAATTGAAATATGTAGGGGTGGTTAGGGGATGATTAAGAAATGAGTTGACAAAGAGAAGTGAGTGATTGTTTAAAAAACTGACCTTCTGGAAATCTCATTCATATCCGTACAATGTTGAAATTGAGTTTAGGACCGAATTGAAAACTGTCATTTAGGCTTCTCATCCTATGAATAAGACTGGATATTGCAACAGATTATCCAGGAGAACTGTGGTAATGATTTGTAAAGGAGCCGTGAGACCAATTTTGATGAGCTGCTTCAAAGTAACACTGAGTAAATCAAATTTAACGATGATTCTGTCGTACTCTAGAGTGGGCCTCTAGAGATGAGATATTGCTTTATATCATTCTTCCTAACCATTAGTTGAATATTTCAATGATTTTTAGTTTAAACTCTTTTTTTTTTGTTGCAAATATCGGTATATATTATCAAACTCTATTATTCAATTACATTGAGCTCTTATATTTTCAGATATGGTTCGAAAGCTGGATGATTCTGTGGGAGAAGTAGTAACCACCCTTAACAAGAAAGGTGTGCTGAACAATACTGTCATCGTATTCTTGTCGGACAATGGTGCACCTACATTGGATGAAGTTTTTAAATACAATAATTTTGGTTCTAATTGGCCACTCAGAGGGGTATGACATTTAAACAACTAATCTTAAAAATTTGCATGTGTACCAAGGCACTTTTATTAATGTGTCATCATGTCTAACTTGAAATTCTCTGATTCATGCTATAATATACCGACCATAAATTGCAGATATTACACGAAAAATGTATTTGCTCTCACGTCAAACATTCCCGACAAATCATCAATAAAAGTACCTTGAAAATATATAAATAATGTTCCATATATATAAAAAAAAAAAAAGAATAGTCTATTATTCTATTATTAGTATATATAAAAATAAATTACACTCAGGAGAACAAGTTTTCACACGATGATATAGGAAGCACTTGTGGAGCCTAATAGCCAATAATTTCTTAACTTGTTTCCAGCTTTTTAAATATTAGTTATATTTTTAACGACAAAAAGTAATTCTTCTTCAGTTTTTATTCTTATTTATATTTAATACCAAAATAAATTCAGTTTGAATTTGATAACTTTTTTTTGATTTATGAAAAGCATTACACACAGACATTTGAAAGGTAGATGAGAAGATGAGGGATTTAACCTTGAACAAAGAAACTACTTTCTTGGTTGATTTTTTTTTTTAAATTGAAAAAATACAACTACTGGTAGAGGTGTTTTTTAAACTACAAAATGAAAATGTCAATATTTTCATTGGATAATTTCAGTTGAATGGTGATATAAATATAGGCTAAACACTTACTTCATTAAATTATATTTTTGGGGTTAAACAATGGGACTTGATATTACTTCGAATCAAGCTTTTTTTTAATGATATTAGTAAATCAATTTTTATTATAATTTCTTTTTAATTTAATGCTTTAATTTCAGGAGAAATTGTCCACCCATGAAGGAGGTATCCGTACAGCAGCTTTAATCTGGAGCCCTATGTTAATGTACCCAAGAATATCTAATGATCTCTTCCACATTAGTGATTGGTTGCCGACTCTTTTTACTGCAGCAGGTGATGTTCAAAGTTGTTTCGATTCAAACGATAATTGATTGAGTGTGGCTTTGAAGTTTTTTTAAGTGAAAAGGATTTACAAAATTTAAGCCTATGTAACAGCAAATGTCATACACAGTCCCTATTTATTTCACTATGTATTCTTATATGTACAGAGCAACTCTTTTATTGTCAAACTCCAGGGTTGTCTACTTTTGAGTTCAATTAGAACTACTGTGTATGGACTCAGTCCACTACTGTGTTATCTGACACATTTGTGATTGTATTTTCTGTGTTTTAGTTTGTATTTTTAAATGTCTATAGTGGTTGCATATCCAAAAGGTAGTCTGTACTATATATGTCTCTAAGTTTAATAGATCACATATTACCTTGATGAGTTGTCATATCATACCAATCTTCATAGTGTTTTAAGGAGTGTTTGGAGCTTCCATGTTGAGGGATAATTCATTGGAAAATTAACTATATAG
This sequence comes from Riptortus pedestris, assembly GCA_019009955.1. Lineage (NCBI taxonomy): Eukaryota > Metazoa > Arthropoda > Insecta > Hemiptera > Alydidae > Riptortus > Riptortus pedestris. Next base: position 44,802,157 of record CM032228.1, read on the forward strand.
AACTAATTTTTCCAAAGAGTAAAGTAGATAAAATTCTTCAGCTATCCAATTCTACAAGTTGTCTCTTATATTTTTAAATAACTCAAATTTAGTTCTTTCAATTCAAAAGAAACATAATTTTAAAAATTTTCCAAATCAGAATTGTCCATACAAAATATTAATTTATTGGAAAGTCAAATAATCAGCTATAATTTCAACTGAGGGGAAATTTAAATAAATATTTAACTTTAATATATTTGTTCTCCATAGGTTCTGTTTTTTTCTTATTTGAAATTCCATAGGACTAAACCAACTGTCTTTTTTCATTACTGTTTGAATATCATTACAACTTTTGGAATAATCTTTATTACTTTTTAAAACACTATACTAACAATTTTTAAAATAATCCGGTGGTTTTCTCTGCCTGTTTGGATATTTTCTTGGCTATCTAACAACTCTGTCCTTCATTGGAATTTTCTCCGCTCATTGCTTTATTGGTGTAAATGGAATTTTCTTCATATGCCTTTATTTGTGGATGATCTGATGCAGAAGGCAATGGGAAACCATTTTGTCTCCTCTTATTCCCTTGTTTGTTCTTGTGAAAATCAGATTTACCTGTCCACGGGGTCAATTATCAGGTGTAGCCTGTAGATACTTCATACATACATTGCTCAAATAATCCTGAACCCTGAATTAACTATGCACAATTATTATTTGTTATACTCTTTTTATTGCTTTTATTTTTTACCATAGCTCTTTGAAAGTTTTTGGAACTTCAGATTTATTTCTTAAAAGGTAAATAAAAACTTCCTGTATAACATGCAATAGGGAGTAATAGAGAAGCGAGCCAATGACAGAGAACTCGTAAAACCAAGGATTCCTTGTATCGTAAAACGATAAGAGAGGTTTCTGAGACAATGTCTCAACCTAGTGCCCTCTTTCCTACCTTGTTAATATTATGTTGCCTCATTTTTATTGTTTTAAGTTTTCAATTATATTTTCCCTTATATATATATATATATATATATATATATATATATATATTTAAATAATAACAGATGGATGAATTTTCTTAGTAGTTTGCTAGCAGGGCACTGATGATAGAGCGAAGGCTTTGAAAGCGCTCTGCAATTTAGAATAAATATTAGTGAAGGAAAAAGTACTTTTTTTCATTGATTCTTATCTGCAAATTATGTAAATTCATTAATAATTAGAAACTTCAACAATTTTTTAGTCAATGACAGTGGTGTATTTTCCCCCCTATTTTACTAATCTGAACCAAATTTTGTGACAAACCTAAAATCAATTGAAACCTTAATTCAGATATGTGTGAGAGATAATTAGAATTGAGCTAGCTTGTGGTCTCTTTCTAATTTTTCTCTGTATTTCCTCTCTGAGGTTCTATCTTTTGTTTACTAATGCCATTTACTAACTGCATTAAGACTGGCGATTATTTCACATGCTTCAGATTTCCATTTTAAGCCCTTCCTGAATCAGTTAGTTGAAAGTAATATGTCAGTTAGGTCTTATTCTATTATTTGAAATATCATGAATGCATTTATATTTTTAGGATTCGTTAAATTATAAAATATGTCATTTGTTTTTCAGGTGGTAACCAAAAGGACCTTAGTAATACTGATGGCATTAGCCACTGGGACTCTTTAACTTCAGGCTCTCCTGGGCCACGAAGTGAAATCCTTCTTAATATTGATGAAGTAGCTGAAAATGAAGCTCTAATGAATAGAAAATGGAAAATTATAAGGAGTATGTTTATAAATATATTATAGATTATTAAAATTCTTTTATATATATATATATATATATATATATATATATATATATATATATATAAAATAAAGATGAAATATTAAGCTGCACTCTCACCTGAGATACCTCCCAAATTTCCTCCATTCAATTTATAAAATTCCAAATTCCCATATACCATATAAACAAAATGAAATAAAAAATAATAATAATATTACCAATAAACTGGCAGATTAGGAGGCTGACCATACAGGTACCCTCAGAAAGAGGGCAGCTTAATTTGTTTGTTTATATATATATATATATATATATATATATATATATATATATATATATATATATATATATATATATATATGAACACAATAATCAAATTTAATACATAATGTGTCACACAATATGGCCATATTTTTAGAAATCAAAGTTTTAGCTAATAAATTTTACTATTATTTAACAAATGTTTTAGAAGGCATTTAAGCTGGCATAATTTAAAACATCAAATTTAATTCCAATTGCTATTGTAAAAGGTAATGTAATTTGTGATTCAGGAGTGTTTTAATAATTCAATTAGTTATTTATGATCCATGTCGACTCAGAGCTCAGAAAATAAGGCTAGACCCTGAAAAGCAGCGTTCATAAATAAAGTATTACTAATAGGCAATGTGTCAAAAATTATACACCACTTTTCACTGATTCACTTTATTAATACTCTACATGTTTCATGTATTTTTTTTTTTTTTAATGTAATGCCTCTTCAGAAATACATGAACCTCAAACACTAAAAGCATAGTCATCTCATTTACTAGAGAGAGGATATTGTTATATGCAATGCCTGTTTGCTTTGTCGATGTCAGGATGAAACAAACTGTACCTCTCAAATATTGATTCTTCTTTATAACACACACATGTTTTCAACAGGTGGTAACCAACAATATACCATACAATAATTGAACTGAGATGAAGAGTCATTCATTTGAACAATTTTGAAATACATTTTCAAACATACAATGCATATTACAATAACAAAATAAGATATAAGAAAAAAAGATGGTTCAGGTTAGCTATGTGAATTAAGGCATTAGTCTTAACCTCAATTGATCAAATCTGAAGTCATGAGTTTGATTCTCACCTGGACAACAGGAATTTCTTTAATGGAGAACTCATTAAATAATATCCTTAGCCCCACCCTGGTTAGAAAAGGGTAGTAAACTATAGATAACCCACCCCCCTAGAAGGACAAGGACCCCCTGTCCTAGAAGGACAAAGTGGATGTTAATAAATAACTATATATATATATATATATATATATATATATATATATATATATATATATATATATATATATATACCTAAGTATAATAAGTCATTAAATTGACTTATTTTTTTTTCATAGCATTCTTGAAATTTTATATATTTAGTAGTATATAATGTTTCATAGCAATCAAGAATACTTGTATGAATACTTTACTTACTTTGGATACATTTTTTAATGTCAATTTTTAGCATTCGTATAATGTGTGTTTTTGCATAGATTCAAAAATAAAAAAATACATGTATATGCACTGATCTAAAAACACTCTAAAAGAATAATAATGAAATGAGTAAAAAGTAAATAGAAATTCTTCTGCTTATAACTATTTTTTTACACATAATTTTTATAATTTTTTTTAATGATTACAGTTCATGGTTAAATTATTGGAAATAATAAATAAAAAACAAATAAATAATGCTGTGTACTTATTACTAATATCGTTCATGTTTATAGATCATTCTCCAGGACCCATGAAATCCACTGACAAGTACTTGGGCGAGAGAGGAAGGGATATGCCCTACGATCCAGCTGATGTGGAAAACAGTGTAACAGGTGTGATTCTAGGACGACCTCCAATTCCATATGATGAGGTGAGTATCTCACACAGTAAAATTGCAATGAAAATCATATTTGGTGTATGCTTCAAATAAAGTGGTTCATGATTTAATAGCTCATTGTTAATATGCGACGAGTAGGAGAGACAGTTTACTGAAGGCTGAAAGTAATAAAATTGCAAATATCTCTGTTAAAAATAAAGATAGTGAAAAAATATGTACAGCAACATTTTTAGAAAATTAAATTTGCAATAGGAAAAGTAATACACAATTTTTTGATCCGACATATATTACAGTTATTTAGAATTTTCAAAATTCCCCATGTAAACCCCCCTCCCGCTGGCCGTATTTCAGCCATTAATGAACTTGATCTTTAGTTTTACATAAAACATTAAATTATCAAGTTTAGTAACGATCAGACAAAAATTGCAACAGCTAGAGCTTTTGCAAAGAAATGCATACATGTATGATACATATGTCTTTGATAATTAGTCACATGTTATTTCATCAAATATAATAAGATTGAAAAATAAATAAATATATTTTCCCTTTATGGGTTAATGTATTCTATTGTGTCCTAGAGCTAGTTAAAGTCTTTATTGATAAAAAGGTTCGCTTAATGTCATCAAAAAGTACTTGGCCTATGCTCGTAACACAAAAAATTAATAATTAAATAAATTATTAAGAATTTCTAACTCTAGACCCTCTATAAGTGAATTTCATACTCCACTTAAAATATTGTCATTCATTAATTAAATCAACTAAAACGTGAAAACTCAAATCTATGCTTGGGTAACTTTAGTTATTATTAGATTATTTAATTAATGAAGATCTATTAGGGGATATTGAAAACTCTTAATGCTGATAAATCGGAATTTATATATAATCACAGATATCTATACATATGTATAATGTAATAACGTTCAAATATCTCAGATTAACAAGTGGAGAACAGATGGTTTAAGACATACATTAGGATTTAAATTATTAACAATTATATGACATGAAAATAACATATATAAAAACAAAATTCAGGGCATTCATTTTTAAGTCCACCAAATCTGGCCTTATATCGACAGCTTTGGTGGCAAATGTGAAACAGGATCATGCCATCTCTAAGATTGACTTGCAATAACATGGTCCCTGGATAACTATTTCATATGTTTGGCTGGTAAGAATCAACGAAAATGGCATAATTTCTTAACAGATATTTATTATAAATAGCAGAGCGCTTTTAGAACACTCGCTCCATCATTAGCACCTTTCTGGCAAACATAAACCATTAAAAATGGTAATGCTTACTCTACTAGCACTTAAAAATTTGTATACATAAGTGGAAAATAAAATTCATAAAATATAACTATACAAATAAAAATATGAACTGTTGGCGGTGAAATATTATTTCTTTATGCATGCCGAGATATTTTATGTACACATAAGGAACACAGACTATTCAGATTAAAATTTTAAACAATATTGCAAATAATTTGCAGCTTAAAGATTAAAGGGAAGACTGCTGGAGCAGATAGATTGCTCCAGTGTGGAGAAAAAGAACATTCAGCCCAGTGAGGAAGTCCATGAAACCACACATAATATATTGAAAAAATAAATTATTTTAAAATATAATTAAATTATGATTAATAGGTATATCATAATATTTTTTAAAGTATATTATTTTATTGCAATAATGGATAACCACTATCATCAGTTCAGTGTCTAGGTTAAGTACTTGTGATGATTTAAATATTATTTTATGTGATTGGCTTATCGATATATTTATTAAAGTGGACTGTTGTTTTTGCTAAAGATTTTAATGGGAAGTTATTTAGTTTTAAACATTTTTTTTATTAATACTCTTAAGGTCTTTGGGTATTGAACGTGTCTGCATTTTAGTTGCCAACGTTTCACTAGACATGCTTCTAGCTTCCTCTGAGACTGAAGAGTGTGTGTTCACCTCAGGTATACATGTAGGCCTTGTCCGGGCGGAGTCGTCCCCTCCAGGTGTCTACGGATACTTCTTCCGGTGGTCGTTCACCCGCTATATCGTCGTTTATGTTTCTTGTCCGTGGTCTCTGTGGAATGACGGGCTTCCAGAGTTTGCTGAGTCTGTATGCATCCTCCCTGTTGATATTGAATGGGCATTTCTCGATTTCTATGGCTTCTCGAACCAGTCTTTCTTGGTATCGGTCCACCTTGGCCAGCACCTTAACTTCATCGAATTTGATGCTGTGATTAGTTTTCCAGAAGTGTTCTGCTATTGCTGATTTTTCTGTCTGAAACTTTTTTAAACTCTTGATATGCTCAGCGACCCTGGTGTTTATCAATCTGCCGGTTTGTCCAATATATTCGAAGCTAGAAGCATGTCTAGCGAAACGTTGCCAACTAAAATGCAGACACGGTCAATACCCGAAGACCTTAACAGTATTAATGACCAGGACCTTGGATGTCTACAAGTTTATTTTTTTTATTGTTTTAACTGTTTGTCATTTTAATATTTTTAAAAATGTAATAGATATAGATTCTTTATTATTTTTTGGTGAGTTGATAGGCCACTGACTATGTTGCACTGTGTCGAAAGTGCTCTTGCTTGAATAAATCTTAGTTGTGGAAGTCTGTTCATTGTAACTCAACCTGCGATATATTTCACTTCCAATTGCCAGAAAACCAAACTTTGAGTATTTTGTTTTAATATTATTTTGGAATATTGGAACTCATTGATATTTGATTTATTTATTTTTTAATAAAGTCTTATTCTACTCTATTTTACGGACAAAATGAGTCATGATAAATTTAATTATAGAAGTAATTAATTAACACCATAAATATTAATTTAATTCTGAGAAGGAGTTTTTCTTTTTATTTTGTTTACAACAGAAAGTAGGTTGTTGTATCTATCATTGCTCAGCCATTGTTTTTAAAATTAAAGTTTTGTAAACTATTATTGAAGTAAATTTTTTATTTTCAGGTCCGTCAAAAAGCTACAATAAATGAAGAGTGCTTAAACAAAACTGCAGCAGAGCTCACTGACTGCCATTCCAAATACTGTCTTTATGATATATTCGTCGATAGCTCCGAGTGTCATGATTTGTCCTCCGTCTATCCCACAGTTGTAGCTGAACTCAAGTCTAAATTGGAAGCCTTCAGGGGGGTTTTGGTACTTGCGGAAGACAACATTGTGGATCCAAGATCGAACCCAGCCTACTGGGATGATTTCTGGAGCCCCTGGCTAAAAAACAAAGCGACTCAGAATAAAAGTAGAACTTTGTTTTTGTTGATCGCAGTTGTGTTTAGATTAGTATTATAAGATACAAATGTACATACCTCTCACCGTTGTGGGTAAGGAAATTATTTTAGAGGACCAAATGCCATCACACTAACTTCTGTATGGGATTAAATTAATTCTGTGATTTGAGTAACTGTTTATTATATTTTGATGGAAAAAGGACCAACAACCTATTTTCACATACTGTAATATAATCTCATTTCCAGAATGAATGTATGCAACTACACATACATATCATATTATCATCAATCATACTTGGATAGTTACAAATATCTACTTCCTTGTCATTCACTACATAAAAAAAGAAAATGACTAATGTTGTTTATTCCTCTTTTTTATCCCAGCCATCACCTCTCGTATTCTTCCTATGCCTGGCACATTTACGTTCAAACATCCTCCAAATTAAAAAAATTACTGACACAAATAAAACTATGGGATTTTTCATTGGGATTGCCAAAACCATTCTGCAAAAGTCATAAACCTCTCTATTGATAAATTCCACAACAACACTCTCAGTGATATGATAAGTCCAGGATCTGGAACAGAAATTGCAATACAGAAAACTGTGTATACAAATTATTTTGCAAATCCTTTAAGGCTTTTTATATATAGGTAAATCATCAACAAAAATTAGCTCAAGTATCAACAACCACTGGAATATCCCTACCTAGCCCCTTTCATGTCCAGGACTACTACAATTTATAACTAGATGAATGACCCCCCCCCCACATCCTATATATCTCACTCCCTCTCTTGTCTCATAAAGATTCTTCTACATACTTTATCTATTTACTCATTTTTGTTATTTATTTATTTTATTTTATTGCTATTATTCTTATTTATTGGTTCTTAAATTTATTTTATTACTTGTTATATTTTGCTATTATGTTAAACAAATATAAACTTCATGTCAATACAACAGGTGGATCTGTCAACTCTACCTCTGTGCTCATGAAAAAGTTTTTTTGAAATGTTCACTCTAATTTACCGTTAGTCTATAATCTATTTTCTCGTCTGTATTTTTCATCCTGTAAGTGTAAAGATAGTGCTACAGTGGGTAACTTCAAGTTTCAATATACACATATACTATTTTATCTTTGCTCTATAGTTAGATTTACTAAAGGCCTACAAAGCACGCTATATCCGAAGTATGTAATTTTACAACACACCAATAATAGTTGTGAATGAGAAGACTATTTTGCATTTTAAGTTAATTGTTATAAGTTTTTCTGTTCAGACACACACTTCGAGTGTAAACTATCATCTGTGATAGTGGGAGCATATTCTTAGTAGAGGAAATAAGAAAGAAGAAGAGTCCTGAAGAGATGGCAATAGGCAATTGGAAATGTGCGACAAGTAGACAAATTAAGTGTACATAGAGAGACAAAAGTTGCTATATAATGTGAGCACATTGCTTAAATAAAAAGATTAATAAATACTTGAGAATTTGTATTTATATTTTTTTATATAGAAAGTAGAAGTTTATATTTTTTTAGTATAAAGAGAAGAACACTACTCAACTAAATGCAATCAACCCAAGGTAATGAAAAAGTGAATGGACGTTTTTTTAGAAATTTATATTGCAAATTAGAGGTTCTGTTAATATTCTAGATTAAAAATAGATTATTGTATGAATTATACAATGAAACTTATATCTTATATATAAATTGTTTTATAAATGGGCTATACTTCAAGTGGAAATGAATTTCTATACCCGGTGAAGGATTAGCTGATCTTCAAAACTGTCTCCATTATTTTCTAAACAATATTGTCCGAGCATTCTGAGCTGGTGATGCAACTTTGTGTAAATTATCTTTACATAACTAAAGTTAGAATATAAATAGTGAAACATATAGAGCATTAATATACTGATTGCAAGAAGTTGGGGAATTTTATTTCATGACCTCATGCCATTATCTACAAGATATATGAATAAACTTCACATAGAGGGAAATTTCCCCTCTAAACCCCTCCCCCTTCTGCTTCTTTTAGTAGTTAACAAACTTGTACTTTAGTTTTACATAAAATGCTTATATTATCATAGAGTTTTGTAACAATACCACAAAAATTGCGAATTATAGAGCAGTAGCAGGCAATTATATATGTATGTATGTGTGTGTGTATATATATATATATATATATATATATATATATATATAATATATATGTATTATATGTATATATCAATTCAAACAGACATCTACTAGGAAGGATCGGTGGAGATTTGAGGAAATTTTTCGAAAATTTCATCATGAGAACAACCTCAATAACTGGTTTCCCGCAGAGGGAAATCTGCTGAAAGAAGCTTGTTACGTCCATGCAAAGGAAACAAGCAATTACATTTAAAATATTAAGTAAAATAAGTTATACAGAAATATCCGAAAATTGAAAGCATTACAAATTCTAGACCAAAGTATTACAATTTTATTATAAATAGTTAACAGACATATATAAGTATATATTTTTATAACAAGAAATATAAATAAACGTAGAATAGATGGTTTTAGATCCTAAGTGTCAAGAGTCTTTCTCTGCCAAAATACCTTTTAATGTTTGGATATTTCTGAGTTTAAACGACCTTGCATTTGTCACTCATTCATTTTGATTCTCAAAGGAATTTAATTGAAATTTTGAGATTTGAGCAACCTCAAGGCTACTTTTTTTAAAGAAAACCTTGAAAGTGTGGCACATAAGGTATCTGCTATTTAGGGAGGACGATCATAGAAAATCCATAAACTGGAACCTCTTTATATTTTATATTGACCTTAAAATGAAAGACGGAGGGGGAGGGGATCTGCTAAAACCTCTTTTTAGCAGATTTCCCTTGAGGGAAATCAGCTATTGGGGTCGTATTCATGACGCGATTTTCGAAATTTTTCTTCAAATGTCCATGGATTCTACCTAGGAGATGACGAAAATGAGGTCTGTTACAGCTCTAGCTGTTGCAATTATTGTTTAGTCGTTACCAAACCCGATATTTGGTCGTTTTATGTAAAAAGAAAGATCAACTTCGTCAACGGATGAAATCGGACCAGAGGGAGGGGGGTTTAGAGGGGGAGAATTTTTAAAACTCGAAATATCTCCATTACTATACGGCGGATCGGAAAAAAAATGTATAGAATCAATCTTATAGCCAATTAAATGTACTATAAATATTGTTATATACATTTATTCCCTATCATGAATATTTTGCATGATGATATTTTCAGCCTTCGGCAAACCCCCACTTATACTCATGTTACATAAACCATACTCTGTTATTTAATAAACCACATTATTCGAAGCGTAAATACCAAACATTGTTTTCCAGAGACCTTTGTTATACGAGATAAATGCAAATAGGTTCTAGTGACCCCACCCCCATCTTAAATTCTTGGACTTTTACTTTTACTTTGGAAAATTTGATTGATTGAGGTAAAAACTATTCTGATTCATTATAAATTACAGAACTAGATATTGTAAATAGTTTTAGTTAGTTTTTAGTAAATAGTTTAGTCTGTTTCAGTTATTGTTTTTCTTTCCTGCGAGCCGTTGGCTGAACTGTTTTTTTACATTTCAGACGCTTCACGCCCGAAAGGGAGGGGAAAGATTTCTTATTACCGTTTTTATTTGTTCACTTAATAGTCACTGTGGTGTTGTGTTAGCAGTTTGTAGATTTATCTATTACTAAACTTCACGAGGGAGATCTGCTTAGTTTACGCAGCCCCTGTGTGACGAGCTTTTTTTTCTAAATTATACTTACTTAGATAAACAAGAAAGTGGTTCAGAGAGATAGTTTAGTATTTTACGTGAAACTAATTCGAAATCTTTAAATTAAAATTCATGATGGTATTTCGTGTCGAGGCTGAAAGGTACCAATTCTGGGAGAACCAGTATTAGGATCCTTTGACATAGTCAACATGTTCGGTAGTATCTCTCCATCACACGTTGGTTGGATGTTTCAAAGGTTATTTGAAGCAAAGAGTTTTAACCCAGCGGTTACGAGGGATTTAAGAAGATTTCCCTCAGGGCTCAAATCAGCTATTAAGGTCGTACTCATGACGCGATTTTCGAAAAATTTCTTCAAATGTTCATTGATCCTACCCAGGAGATGACGAAAATGAGGTCCATTTAAAACTATACAAACATATATATATATATATATATATATGTCTGTTAACACTCTAGCGGGCGCAATGTTTGTTTAATCGTCACTAAACTCGGCACTTAATCGTTTTATGTCAAATAAAAGATTAAGTTCGTTAACGGCTGAAATCGGACCAGTAGGAGGGGGGTTTTAAGGGGGGGGATTTTCGAAAATTCAAAAATCTCCGTTACTATACGTCGGACTGAAAAATTATATAGAACCAATCTTATTGAAAATTAAATTTACTATACATATTGTCATAAACATTTAGTCTCTATCTTAAATATTAAACGAGATATTTGCATTTTTATTAAGTGTGTGCGGAGATGAGGCTAAGGTTCTATTCGTTTCCGCCGAAAGCTAGTTCGGCCGTTTCCGTAGCTGTTCGGCTCTCGCATGGAGATTTCTCTATTGTATAACTTCACGTGGGGAATCTGCTTAGTTTACGCAGCCCCTGCGTGACGGACTTTTTATTAATCTGCTGGCTGTTCGCCTCAAACAGAAATATTAAGTTCGGCGGCAGATGTTATAAGATGAAGTGGTTATCATCGGCAGTGCCATCAGTCCTCTTGCTGCTGAAATATTTATGAATGTGCTCGAGGAAAAATTTATTATGTCTCGCTGTAAATATTAACTTTGGTGGCGTGTTTATTGTCTTTGCTCCTCAGTTTCCCTCAGAGGGATTTGGAGGGATTGCACACTTATCTGAATAGCTGCCATGAGACTATTAAATTCACCTCAGAGACTGAAAAAGAGAAAATACTTTGTTACCTTGAACTTGAGATAGAAAGGGATGGTAGTAGACATAGATACGGAATTTTTAGGAAGCCATCAGGTACTGTTTTACTAATCGCTATAGATTCATTTCACCACCACCCAGTGCAAAATGTCTGGTTTGTTGTATTTGGTGGATAGACCTTAATATACCGCTGACTCATAGGAAATACGGTGCGGAAGTAGGTTACATAAAGCATAAGACGTCGGCCGATGAACATGAAGAAAAAACGGTGGGAAGATTAATAAATCGAACATACAAGAAGAAGGGGAGCAAGGAGTTAGACGGTCGGAATGTTGAAGACCAGTCAAATGTCAAAAAGAATTGCCCAATCTCCATTCCTGACTTAGGGCCAGTCTCGGAGAGGTTTGAAAATAAATTGAGAGGGATAGGTGTTTCGGCAGCTTATAGGAGCAGTTTTCCATTGAAAGCTCTCTTTCCGCTTGTGAAAGACTATGTTGAGCTCTGAACAGTTGCGGAATTTACAGAATATCCTGCAAGAGCTGTAATGCTCATACGTAAGGCGAAGTTGGAGGAAAATAAGAACGAGGCTAAAAGAGCATATTACGCGAGACACCGAGTTTTCCGCGCATGGGTGGAAGGAAGGCCATGTTTTGTCGTCAGTGAAGTATGGGGCTATGAAGGGCAAGAATCTGAACACTGCAGAGGGCCTATATACTAAACTTGATAAAATGGGGACAGCAATCTGAATAAAAAGGAAGAGGTAGCCAGGCTGCGACATGTCAGCGACAATGCCTTCTCCAAGTTCCAAGGCAGGATAATATATATATATATATATATATATATATATATATATATATATATATATATATATATATAGAGAGAGAGAGAGAGAGAGAGAGAGAGAGAGAGAGAGAGAGAGAGATCTGGATTATAAACGGGATCTGTACATTATTAACCATGGGAATTTTCTTTAAGGCTTCAACTTTGCACTTAGTTTAACAAAAATGTAATTTTGCCCACATGGTCAGTGTCTCATATTTTCTTCCGAAATCGAGTTTTCATAGTAATTATATATATATATATATATATATATATATATATATATTTATTTATATACACCTATTCAGAAGTATTAGCAGAAATATAATGAGGAAAGCATATACTTCTGTGTATGTAAATTTTATTCGACGACTGTAGGGTTAAATATTGTGATCAATGCAGTGCCGTGTTTTTGTGAACTTCAGTTGTCTTGAGTGAGTTATTGGACTGTGCAATAATAAGAATAGTGAAGCTATCAGTGCATACTGTGAGTAGAAGTTAAGAATATTTTATCAAGTGTGTAAGCCATTGTTAAATAAAATGTGTAGTGATAAAAACTCTGAAGCTTGTGTGTTTAATTTTGCAATCCAAAAGAACTCTAATAAACAACGTTTATTACTGATTTTGTAATAAAAGTAACAATATTGTTCTTACTCAAATTCCGACAAGTTACGTTATCAGAAATCAGTAATACATTCAGAACGCATATAGTTACTATTCTATTGTTTATTAATCACTATTGTTTAAACATTCACTCCATTAGTAGAATGAAGAAAAATCTTTAGAGACCAACTTTAAGAAATCAATAACATTACGAGTTTAAAAATTCAATTTTATATTCATGTTTCGAACAATAAATTCTGATTGTGGTGTGGGAACAGTAATCATTGTTTCATTTGCATAATCAATTTCTAAGAAAAGTGGAAGCCAGTGTCACAAAAGTTGGTAATTTAGAGCAATTTAAATAGTTTACCATGTTAATAATGTGTAATCGATCTAATTGGCTTTAATGATATAATGCCATCTTGATAAAAATCAAGTTTTCTGCCGTCGCAGTTACGCGGTGATGAAATACTAATTGCTAATTTATGAGATAATATGTCGATGCCCTAATTATGGAAATTAAATGATTTGGCCATTTTTCTGATAAACATCTGTATATGAAAGTGGGGGTATGTGTGACGTGCAACAACTCCACTTAACACATTTCGTCCTACCTAAGAAATGGCACAATGAAAAGATTCTTTCCGCAGGAGAACGCCTTACTGTCTTAATACCTTACTGCCAGAATAGATAAGCAAGTTTTTTCATAACGGTTCATTTTCAAGGTGAATTGGAGATGTTCTACAATTCAAAATAAATATTTGTTTTAGTTTTTTTTATTTTTGGAATCATCTCTACAGAATGGACCCATAACCTATCTTGTTTCTTGTTGAAAACCAAAAATTTCCCTTTCTATGACTTGCTTTGAAAAATTGTATAGAACCAATTTGGTTGCAAATGAAATTTGAATGCGGGACAGGAGGAATTGGGGGTTAACTGTGTGTTGGTGGTCATTATTTTGTGCCAGATCAGAAAATGTTATATATTCCATCCTGAAAATCATTCAATATTCTACAATTTTCGTGTTACATACGTTTCTCTAATTTGAAAATTGAGTTTTTTTTTGGCCTTCAGTTAATCCCCACCCCTAATCAGGAATTTTATTCTTATCCGTAATTGTATCACCAATCATCACTTATCACTGAATTTGAAATAGCATGAGTTTCTTATTGCAATAGTTTGGAAATAGAAAATCGAATATGAGATGACAATATCGACGCTGTAATGAACTGGCTCAGGCTTGAACTCTGGGCATAAAGTATGCCAACGATTTTTACTTGTTTATTTGGGTATCAAAAATCTATCTATATATATATATATATATATATATATATATATATATATATATATATATATAGAGAGAGAGAGAGAGAGAGAGAGAGAGATCAGCTTATGATCCAAGATGGTGGACAATGTCCAGTTGCTTTATAGAGAAGTGTATCTTTTATGACCTGGCTCAGACTTGAACTCTGGGCATAAAGTATTTCTATATATATATATATATATATATATATATATATATATATATATAGAGAGAGAGAGAGAGAGAGAGAGGGATCAGCTTATGATCCAAGATGGTGGACAGTGTCCAGTTGCTTTATAGAGAAGTGTATCTTTTATTACCTGGACTTGAACTCTGGGTATAAAGTATGCCAAAGATATTTACTTGTTTATTTGGGTATCCCGGTATTGTTGAGGAAACTCCACTGAACATAGTTGAGGTAAGTAATAAACCTACAAGTGCTCAGACTCTTATATCAACAATAAAAAAAGTTAAAACACCTCATTAATTGATAATTTGAAATAAGTCTACTAATGTAAATTCCGATTATACAAAATCTACTCTTAAATCCGTTACTAACTCAATTGAGTTATAAGTTGAATTAAAAAATATCAGAACAATGCAAATTATTGAATCTGATGACAAAAATAAAATTCAAAAAACTCATAAGAAAATAGACATCTAATTTAGAATCTAGTTTAATTAAAAAAATAAAACCAAGTCTAGTAATTAAAAATATTTTAAATGAAATAACAAAAGGCAAACTTTGCAATATCATTCTTAACCCAAATGAAGAACTGGGTATGTGGATGAGTCATCATCTGCGTATTTTATAAACTCAAGAATGAATAAAACCCGGAGGCAAGTAAATTAATTTTAATAAATAAACAAGGAAATCATACTAACAATGCTTCATCCACCCGACCTAATAAAAATAACTTTATTCAGGGCAAATGATTGTCTCAATTCGTTTAATTTAGTGTAAGTAAGAATTTGTTGAGCCTTGCCACATAAGTATTATTGTAAGCTAAAATGATGTCGAACAAGCCTTTTCAAGAATTGTTTTATTTATATGAGGTATAAAATACAATATTCAGATGCTCTCCTTTTAAAGTAGATCTCTGTTTTAATTGCCACATTTCATTCAATTTTTCCTCTATAACATGTTTCAGATGTACGAGTAATTTTGAAATTTTATTTCTGTATCACATGAAACAGACTAAGCCAGGAAGTCTGCGGTATCTGTTACCTCCAAGTCCTAGGTGTTATTTTACCCATTTGGAATTTATGAAATACTGTGTGTTACGTATAATGTATTCATACTCTCAGGTATTTTGCCATGTTTTTGTTGTCAGTCAATCTTTGTAGTGATGTTGTGTTGTCACTTCGTATTACAATGGAGGAATTTTGGTGGATGAGTGCTATTGTTTATCTATCTATCTATCTATCTATCTATCTATCTATCTATATATATATATATATATATATATATATATATATATATATAAAATTGTAACCTCTGTCTGTACATTGATTTTTTTCGCGAAATTTCACCTTAACTTTTCGTTTCACATGTCATAGACACCATAACTGCATTTTGTTTCTTTCGTGTATGTTTGTTTGTTACCTTTTCACGCATAAACGGCAGAACCTAATTTTATGAAACTTAGAATGTATATTACTACTAATCCAACTTAGACTTTAGGCTATATTAATATTCTCTGAGAGGAACAGGAGTGGGGGTTATAAGGGAGGCCTGAAATTAAAATAGTGATTTCCTATTGGGGTTTCGGCAAATATGCACATAACAAATGTTGTTTATTTTGTTATTTAGAGAAACTTTTGTTATATACACTATCGTCGTATACCGAAGTATAAAGGCGTTATAAGCTAAAAATTACAGCGGGAGTCAACAATTTTACTTGGCACAAAAGGCTCAACCAAACTTATTAAAACTCGGTATGCGTATTAACACTAACGCCTTTACTATAATAAGCTATACTAACATTTCTAGGGACGGGCAGGAGTGGGGGTTGTAAGGGAGGCCTGAAATTAAAAATAGGAATATTTCGTTTGCTTTTGGTTTTTCGGAAAATGAGCATATGACAAAAGTTGTTTATTGTGTTATTTAGAGTAAAATTTGTTATATTCACTTTTGTTTAATTACAAAGTATAAACGAGATATACACCAAAAACTAAAGCGGGAGCCAACTATTTTATTGGGTACTAACGGTTAAACCGAATTTAACAAAACTCGGTATGTGAATTAGCATTGATTCTTCAATGAATATAAGCTACGTATATTAAAATTTATAGGGTCAAACGGGGCTGGGGGTAGTATATGTACTATAATAATGTACTATAATAATGTAGTATAATAATGTATATGTACTATAATAATGTAATACATGTAGTATATGTACTATAATAATGTATATGTACTATAATAATGTAGTATAATAATGTATATGTACTATAATAATGTAATACATGTAGTATATGTACTATAATAATGTAGTATAATAATGTATATGTACTATAATAATGTAATACATGTAGTATATATACTATTATAATGTAGTATAATAATGTATATGTACTATAATAATGTAATACATGTAGTATATGTACTATAATAATGTAGTATAATAATGTATATGTACTATAATAATGTAATACATGTTGTATATATACTATAATAATGTAGTATAATAATGTATATGTACTAGAATAATGTAATACATGTACTATAATAATGTAGTATAATAATGTATATGTACTATAATAATGTAATACATGTAGTATATGTACTATAATAAACTTTTGAATGTTTAAACATTGGATGTAGTTATTCCTTAACTACTTCAGTCAGTGTTTCACACAGTTTTTTAAAGTAACCACCCAAGTAACTGTAGTTGCAACTACAACTACAGTTACAATTACTAACTGCAGTTGTTTTTTGGAACTACTGATTTACTCAACTACTAACTGCAGTTGTGAAATTTCAATTACAATTACTTTAATTGAAAAATGTAGTTGCCCATTACCAATTACTAATTACATTAGTAGTTGTAATTGTATCTATATTTCAACTAATGTAGTTATAACTTGTAATTGTAATTACAATTTTGCCCAACTCTGGCAGCTGAGCATGTTCAAGATTTCCACGTTATATTTTTTATTCAATCTTGATTCTCATTAACAACTGGCTTAAGTTAAACATGGAACGAAAAGCGCTCATAACTTAATTATCTATTCTATGTAGGTATACTTTCTTATTGAAAATCCCAGAAGTTTATAAAATGAGACACATAACCCCTAAACAGTAATGGCAATGACTCACCGAGTCGGGTGCCAAAAATGAAAAACCCTAAAGAGTGAGAAATTAATTTTTCACCCATTTTCGAACCTCTGGATAAGGTGGAGGTGAACCATCGTTTGAGAAAAAAGAAATACAATAGTTAAAGAAATATTTTATTTATGGAAAATATGTAATGTTACAAAAGAGATAAGACAGAAACTATCGATATATATTATGTTGGAAAATCACATAATCCCAATGAAATGTTACTTTGTAATGTGTGGATTGTTTATCATTTTTCCAAAACATTCTCAGATCATTTATATGTTGCCAGTGGGATTACTTTTATAGAGTGCAATGCATTCATTTTCATCGCCACAAAATTATTAACAAAGTTGGAAAAATCACTATGTAGGATTGCATTCTAGTCACACCGTTGTCCATCCAAGGAGACCAATAATCGTTCCAAAAGATTGGGTTTGCTTTGGGATCAAATTCTGTAATAATAGCTGGCACCATGACGCTTTTGAATTCTGCCAATCTGGATTCCAACAAATTCAAAACATCCGGGTACTGCGAAGCTAAATCTCTACATTCTGTGCTGTCCAGCATGATGTCATACAGGCAGTATTTCGACTGGCAGTCAGTAGCTTCAGCTGATCTTGTATCTACACAGGTGTGGTGTACTGTCGCTTCAGTCCTTACCTGCAGATGAAAATTCATATAACTATTTTGAAAAAAAAGTGTTATAATAAGGTTTTACTCTTTCTATTAAAAAAAATAAGAAAATGTATAAAATTCTTACGATACTACAAGAGATTGGATTACTTGCAAATATAAGTTGATAAGAAGCATTGACATCAGTAGTGTTTCATATTAGGAGTGGTTCCATACTGTATGGGCGACTACCAATTTTAAGCAGATTTCCCTTATGGGAACTCAGCTATTCAGGTCGTACTCATGACGCGATTTTCAAAATTTTTCTTCAAATGTCTATCGATCCTACCCAGGAGATGACGAAAATGAGGTCCGTTCAAAATATATATATATATATATATATATATATATATATTATATATTATATATATATATATTTGTCTGTTACCGCTCTAGCGGTCGCAATTTTTGTTTGATCGTTACCAAACTCGATATTTAGTCGTTTTATGAAAAAAGAAAGATCAAGTTCGTTAACGGCTGAAATCGGACTAGTGGGAAGGGGGTTTAGAGGGAGAATTTTCGAAAATCCGTTACCAAACGTCGGATCGAAAAATTGTATTGAACCAATCTTATTGCAAATTAAATTTACTATAACTATTGTGATATACATTTATTTATTCTCTTGAATTTTAACCGAGATTTTTGCATTTTTCAGTTTTCAGCCTTCAGCAAACCGCCACTTCTACTTATGTTACATAAACATTACTCTGCTACATAATAAATTACATTATTCCGAGCTTAAATACCAACAATTATATTCAAGAGACCTTTATTATACGAGATACATGTGAATAAGTCCTGGTGATCCCCCCCCCCCCCGTCATAAGATTTTGGACTAAACATTTGATTGATTGAGATAATAATTATTCTGACTCATTATTAATTACAGTACTAGATATAGTAAATAGTTCTCAATAATATCAATATGTTATATTCTGATATCTTTCAGTAATTGTTTTTCTTTCCGGTGTGAGGCTGGCAGATCTGTTTATTACATTTCAAACGCTTCCTGTCGGAAGGTTATTGAAATTGACTGAAACATTTCTCAATTCCGTTTGTATTTATTTACATAATATTCACGGTGGTGTTGTGTTACCCGTATGTAGATTTATCTATTACTAAACTTCACTAGGGAAATCTGCTTAGTTTACGCAGCCCCTGCCTGACGGACTTTTTTTATTTTTTTATTTAACACAAATTAATTTATCGTCTAAGGTCTTCTTCAGTCTTTCTTATTAAATTGAAATGAACAAAGTGGATAATAACATATTTTCCATTTAATTCATTGTCAGTTTTACATAAAAGAAGGAAAAAATTTCGGTTTTCAGATTTCAATAGAACTATCCACGTTGATCTTCCCTGAATCCATATTGATTAGTTTCAGCGTAACGTCTGTACATATCTCGCAGAACTAAAAAAGTCCGTCACGCAGGGGCTGCGTAAACTAAGCAGATTTCCCACGTGAAGTTTTACAATAGAGAAATTTCAAAATAGAGAGTCAAACAGTTAGGGGAACGGCCCGAACTAGCTCTTGACGGAATCTAACGACTAGACCCGAAATTAGCCGATCTCATCTCAGAAGCTGAAAACAGAAAAATGCAAATATTTCGGTTAATATTCAAGATACAGAATAAATGTATATAACATTATTTATAGTAAATGTAATTTGCTATAAGCTTGATTCTATATAATTTTAAGTAGTATAGTAACGGAGATATTTCGAATTTTCGAACAACCTCCCCTCTAACCCCCTCCCCTCCCGCTGGTCCGATTTCAGCCATTAACAAACTTGATCTTTATTTTTGCATAAAACGTTTAAATGTCGAGTTTGGTAACGATCAAACTAAAATTGCGACCGCTAGAGCGTTAACAGACAAATATATATATATATATATATATATATATATATATATATATATATAATTTTGAACGGACTTCATTTTCGTCATCTCCTGGGTAGCATTGATTGACATTTGAAGAAATTTTTCGAAACTCGCGTCATGAGTACGACCTCAATAGCTGATTTCCCTTAAGGGAGCGTTCTCAGAGTGTTAAAGTTTTATATTTAGGAATATTGCAACATCTAGTTGTACACATTTTCTTTTGATTTAAATCGATTTCTTTAACTTATCCTAAATATAGAGATTATTTTTGAAAATTAATTATTTTAAATTAATTATTTTAAATTAATTATTTAATTTATTCTGCGAAGCTCACCACATCATAGGGGACTAGTGGTTTGCCCAGAATTCTGCCAACCACACTGTCTTCAACTTCCTCTGCGTTGTATTGTGCATCTCTTCCACTCATGCCATAGAATAAATCCGAGAATGTCATTCGGTTTTCTTGCCCATGGTCTGAAAAAATGGGATGATATTACTCATATGGCTTCTAAGTATTTAAAAGTAAGATTATAGCAATTCGTAGACAATGTTATGCTGAAGAAGTTGGCATTTTTTGAACTTTCGTATTCAGCATTCGTCCTGAAATGAAAGAAATATTCGTATTTCTAAGTAATGGCATGTTTAAAAAAAAATGAACATCATGAAGTCAAACAAAAGAATTTTTACACCCAGTATAATAAATTATCATACCTACTATTATTGAGATTGTATAAATACAATAACTCAACTGCTCTAAAATGGAATTGAATCATTATTGGCGAAACAAAGTGAAGTTATTTCAGATGATGAGTTTTTTGAGCCTAAAACAAACCAACACCAGTACTTTTTGTTAAATATGGATGACTGCAAATTTTAAAATGATATATGCAAATAATAGAATAGCTATGATTTCTTGAAACCGGACGATTCATTTTGATGCACTCTGAATAGTTATATCCATTTCTATAAATAATTACATGCTCTAATAATAATGGTCTTTTTACATAATTATTGAGCAATGGTTAATCATCTCCTTCTTATACTTAATAGTCATCTGATTTAATTTTCAGTTAGTGTGAGTCTCATTTCAATTCCGGGGCTCAGATTAGTCATGCGAGTTAAAGCGTTGGCTTTAATCTCACATAGCAAAAGTTAAAAAAAAATAATGTAAAAAAATAAAAATACATGCATATTTATATTATAATACAAGTCGGTCTAGCGTGCGTGTGCCTGGGACTTCCCATGACTGGGGAACTCAAATACAGTCTGAAGAGTGTTGGGCATTGATAACCATGAAGTTTTTTGCCCAAAATCAAACAAACAAACACATGGCAAACCTTGAGTGGCGAGTTCGATTCCCACCTTGACAATAGAAATTTATTTAGTGGCAGACTCACTGAATAAAATCCTTAGCCCCACCCGGGCTAGAAAAGGGTGGTTACCTGTAGATAACCCTTCCCAATTAGCTGTAGTAACAAAAAGTGGACGTTAATAAATAATTTATTATATTCTAAATTCCCTTTCATTTTCAATTATTATTATTATATAAGGTTATTTACAATTAAAGTTAGAAATATGCTCGATGAATATATCTATGAATTCAATTGGTGTTTATTAACAGTCCAGGATTATGCCACTACTAAAATTACTCATGGTATTTCAAACAGGAATAAGGCAGATTTTAAATTCAGTGTCTGATGGATGATAAAGCAGCAGCATCTACTGAAGTATTCTTAATATTTGTGTCAAATAAAGGATTAACAAATAAAACAATCCGTCAGCAGACAACTGCATGTGTGTGCTTGTGTGCGTGTGGGGGTGTTGGAAATTTGAACAAGCATGCGTGAATGAATTTGTGAGAATGTACGGGCATCGTCATAACATTTCTACCAATAAAAGTATTACTCCTAGAAAACCACCTACAAGAATGATTTTCAACCAATTTTAACCCTACTATGTAAACAGAAATGAAAGAATGACACTTGATGTGGTTCGTATATTCCTTGAGTGTTCTCACATCCTATGGATGAGTTGGCTGAAACACATTATACAAAATACAAAATCTTCCTACATGTTGGTTAAATTATAGTCATTGCTCAGATTACAGATATGCCATTTTATATACACTCAACCGCAAAAAAAACCGGACACTTAGATTTAGTCTTATAATTTTGTTAAATACTTAATATATATGTATATTAATCTTTTTAATTAAAATAATTGGTTAATCTATAGGTTATTTAAACAAAATCTGCCAAAAGTGAATAATTTTTATTGATTATTTACACAAAAATACAAAATAAAAAGATAACACATTTAAAAAAAAAAAATATTCTTCATTTTTATTACAGTGAATGGTAGACTTCGCTACCTCAAGCGTTTCGGCAATGTAACGTAAGCTCCGGCCTTCCATCTAAGTTTGAAAGACCCATTATTCTGGACCGAAATAAAAATAAAACATTAATTAAAGAAAATGCTTGGTTAATAATTAAAGATGTTTAAATGTGCGAAAAACTACTTACAGTTTAGAATAGATCAATTTCACGACAAATAAATCTAATCTGAGTTTTATCTAATTGTTTACTAATCCTGAAGGGATTAGTTCAATGGACTTAGACTCTAAAATCTCTGTAATAACTAGAATACCCACATAAAGTAAATTGCTGAAAATTAGCTTTTAATACGACAAAAATGAAGTGTCCGTTTTTTTTTGAGGTTGTTTTTATTTTTTTTTTTTTTTTTTTTTTTTTTTTTTTTTTTGTGGATGGTAGGTTATGAATGGCAATGTAAACATTTATTGAATCACCTGAGTTTTCCTCAAAACCCCAGAAAATAGTGCGTTTATTTATTATTTTCAATAGAAAAAAAAACAAAACAAAAAAAAACTATTATATATAAAAGAGCTAGACAAATGGATAAATGTCTCAGAGTATAGTTTTTCTTCAAACGTTTGACACATCTGACACAGAATTATCAACATGGGAAATGCATAAACCTCTTCTACAAATCTATGAAGGGAATTGATTATTTGGTTCGACAGTAATAAGGGGTTCCAAGCAATAATTTCTTTACTTGATTTTTTTTTTAATGAGTGTTGTTGAAAGGACTGCAATTTGATGACAAAAACTTGCTCATCCAACCCTAAATAAATACGTATGAGGTTTTCACAACAGAGAACTGCATAAGATAGATGCAGCGGATTTATCTGGTGACAAAGATATTGCAGACTAATGCACTTACACCCAAAAATGCACTAGCCCTGTTTCATATTACTTGACAATAAATTCTGCGAATCTAGTCATTTTAATTGACCGCGCACGATTACGTCACTACTAGATTGATATTCATGGTATTTCATATAATTATGCTATGATTATTTTCAAAAGAAAAAAATAACTATTATATCTAAAAGAGCTAGCTACATAAATGACTAAAACATACTTTTTATAATTTTCCAATTTCCCTGAATTAGAGCTTCATTTTTCCACCCTTCGTAAATATCAATAAGAACTTCTTTTCTTGGACCAGGCTGGCCTGAAATGAAGGAATCCCAATGACTCATTCCGTCAATGTTTCCCAAATCGGATATACTTCCTCCTGGAAAGGAAAATGTGTAAGTAATGAACTTTCATGTGGCTTGGAAGCTGGTTCATAAAGACGAGGAAAACAAGGAAATAAAATTGTCTCTATCTCTATGTTAAGTTGTAGAAACAGCTGCCGGTGTTTGAAATAAAATAAAACATGTTCAAAACAGTGGATCAATAATCGTCAGTCGTTTACTATACTGGTTCCAACCACCAAGAGAGGTTCCAAAAGTAAGCCCATGGTAACAATAAGAAAAGACAATAATAAACGTACAAACAATACCTGTTTTTCCATTATTTTTCCAATGATATATAAAGAAGTTACTTTGTACAAGACACTCTAACAGTGGATACTTCCCACATAAAATATTTTCGAAATTTCTACTAAATTTTGGTGTTATTGGTTCTGATAGTTTTCTAAGAATATGCCTAATCATTAGGTAAATAATTCTTAGTCTATATTCAATCGATTATAAACGCCTTTTTCTCTTAAAACATTTATTTAATCATATTCACTCCTATTTAGAGAACCGAAAAAAAAAAACCTTAAACTAAGAATAAAGTACTAAATGCAGTTCCTTCCTTGAAGAGCATTTCATCAAAATTCAGGTAATGAAAAACCTTTGATTACCAACACACTCCATTAATTGCTTACCAAACAAAGTGGTCAAATTTAAAAACAGTTTAGATTTCTTGTTGAGTAAAAAGGCCTCACTTCCAAAATAATAAGTAATTATTGAAGTGTGGCCTCTTTACTCGACCTGAAATATAATTGACTTCCACCTGCCAGAATACTAACTTAGAGTTTAGATGTTTTTTGACGACAGAAATTAAAATAATTTATTCAATTTTTAAATGAATGGCTTGCTTGAAACAAAAAATATTTATTTCAAAGAAGTATTCATGATTTTATGAAACAAAAACGCATCAAGAAGTAATCTGAAACAACTGAATGAGTAAAAATGATTCTGGAAAGGTGAATTATATCATGAGCAATGCTATTCCATCAAAAATTTTACTTCAAAAGGGAAACCCAAAATAGAAAAAAAAAACCACCTCTTGGATCTGAGACATGCGTTTTTTCTATGACATCGATATTGAGTGTATTCGAAAGAGTAAATGTTGGATCATAATTGGATTTTTATAACTGCTCAGGATTGAAATAAGTTTTAAAATAATCTAATTACCAGCTGCAGAATATAGGGTTGGGAACCAGTCTGTAATGTGGAATAGATCGGTATAAACCCTTGGATGATTGAATGTTGAACTCCAAATCACTGCCGATGTTCGTACTCCGCCTTCATGAATTGAAAACTTTATCTGAAATAAGTGGAATAAAAAATTATTACACTAAGAATTTATTGGTAACAAAGTCCTCTTGAAATGTCAATGGTGTATGAGTGACAAAAATGAAGAAACAGGAATGACTTGAACAGTTCATGAAGTCATATGTATGTTCATTAGAAATTTTAAATTAATTTCATTTTTAGCAGATTGGTTTTAACGGTAAACAGCTATTGAGATTGAACTAACGATGCTATTTTTGAAAAATGCCTTTCCAAGGAAATTTATGCTAAAGAGGTCACGTTTTATCAATATCATCTTCAATGTTTAATTTTTATAAAACAATAAAGAAATTCAAAATATCTCTTTTATTTTACGACGGATTGAAAAATTGTGCAGAACCAAGCTTATTGAAGAAGGTATTGCCTATAAATGTTGTTATGTACATATTTTCTCTTTCATGAATATTAACAGAGATATTTGAATTTTTTAGATGTCAGCCTTCATACTCCCGTTCCTTCATACTACTCATTTCAGATTAACAATAAGCTTTTACATTATTGCATTAACAACTTTATCGGAAGCTTAAATACCGAATATTGTTTTTATTGAACTTTTACTGCATGAGGTATATACAAATACGTATTGATGACGTCATCATTTAAGAATTTGGGTCCTTAAGTCGAAACAATTTACTTGATCTATATCACCCCCGATATTTAAATGTGTTATTAAACACTAAAAATCATATTAGTTAATGGCTGAAACCGGACGAGAAATAGGGAGGAAGGTTAAAAATTCATAATATTTCTGTTAAACTAATCCTGTTAAACTATAGATGCTCTTCAGTTGTTATTTTATACATATCATAGCTCAAATATTATAAGTGAGTCATTTATACTTTCTTGTTTTCAGCCTTAAGTAAAAGGACAGTTCTACTCATTGGATGTTTTCTTAGAAATAAAAAAATTATGCTGGGATAAGATCAATGTTGTGTCATACATAGGAAATCTGCTTAGCATAAGTAGCCCTTGCGTGACGGACTTTTTTTTATACTCAATTCGCAACTAGGAAAAGAAAAAAAAACATTTGAAATAAATAAAGTTCAAGGAAATTACTGTATGCATACCCCTCTTAATGGCCAGTTTGAACCATGGTTGTTATAGTGATATAACTCATCCTCCGTAGGAGCACCATTATCGGAGAAAAATATGATGATGGTGTTGTTCAGCATACCTTTCCAGTGGAGAGTCGACACCACTTCTCCAACAGAGTCATCAAGCCAGCGAATCATATCTGCAGAGTGAAAAATCACTATTAAGAACATGCTTGGAAAATATAGAACAGTTTTGGGATCTTTTCTAGTTCGTTCCATCCCGTGATAGTAGCAGTGATTTCAGTATCTGTTATTTAAATACTATTAGAGCTATAGTATAAAATGGATACTAATTATTCATTATTTTATATAATAATTAGTAGATACATCTACTTGACCAATAATTAGATATATCTTTATAATGATGAAAAGTATGCTTTTAAATTATTTGTAGAACTAAAATCTTAATACTTTTTCTTGAATAAAATATTTATAATATTACAATTATAAATTAATGAAATAAGTAAACATTTATTATTTTTTTTATTAACCCGTAGCGTTCCACCGGGGTGTGAGATACCCAGTATGAAAATGTTTGTTTTTGAGTTGGCTAACCTGACGCTCCTAGACCATTCTCCCCCTCACGTAAATTCGTAGAGGTCACATTGTGAACGAAAAACCGACACTACCGTCTGATTTCAACTGCCTTTTTCCAGGTAAGTCTATCTATTTTTAGAAGTCTCCGGGTATTTGACACCCAGATGGAACAACCTGTCTGCCTTTTATGGGTACCATATACCCAGGTGGAACAGCTTCACTTATATTTTTTAATTTAAATTCATTTACTCTTTATTTTTTGTACAATACATTTATCTATCTCTGGATTTGGGCTGGCTGGTGGAGGTCCATCGTCAACGGAAGGATCAAAAAGGTCAAACACCTCCACTCTTAATATTTCTTTATTACAGGCAAAGTACTTTCGGGGCGAACAGTCCCATCATCGCTCTGTGCACAGAGCACTGATGATGGGACGGTTCGCCCCGAAAGTACTTTGCCTGTAATAAAGAAATATTAAGAGTGGAGGTGTTTGACCTTTTTGATCCTTCCGTTGACATTTATCTATGCTAATATCTCTAATATACATAATTAATTTGAATTCAATGATTTATTAACTAACAATAATTAAATATGAATTATTTTTTATTCTAAATATAATATTTTATAGGGGCTCAGGTTAGCCATGCTAGTTAAAGCGTTGACCTTTATCTCATATGGTAAACCTAGAGTGGCGAGTTCGATTCTCGCCGGGGCAAGGGAAATTATTTAGTGACGAAATTCATTAAATAACGTCCTAAAATCCCACCCTGGCTAGAAAAGGGTGGTAACCTGTAGATAACCCGTCCCGATTAGCCTAAGTTGCAAAAAGTGGACGTTAATAAATAAATAAATAATAAAATAATATTTTATAGTTCCTCTGATTTGAGTACTGACGAAAAGACTAGTTTCTGTAATCTCACCGTGATTCTCCTCACAATAAATTAATAAATAATTATATGTATGATATATTATAAAAAAAATACATAAATATATAATCTTCAAGAGATTCATATAAATGAAATATATTTTTCTCATTTTTTCTGTTCCAAGTTTTTGATTATATTTATTATCTTATTTTCACAGCAAAATGGACCTAGAACAACCTGGCCCTAGTGAGTCAAAAAAACAAAAGCAGAGTTGTATTCGCTCTGATAATCCTAACTTTGCCAATGTTATTCGTCAGTGGCTGTCTGGTATCGATGAAGAGGAAGATGAGGAGCCTAAATTGGTCAAGGAATCAGAAAGCACGGCTATTCTTCATGTCTCTACTGATGAGTCTGAAGAAGATCCTAACTTCTCACCAACACTTTCCGAGTGGCAAGACGAAAGTAGTGAGTCCGATGTTGACTATGATGAAGAAGAAGAAAAATCACGAGGACCGTGAAGAAGCAAGCGATGTAACGCAATATATAAGCAAAAGCGGAAAAATCTGGAAATGTAAGGAGCCATCGAGACGAGGTAGGCCTCTAGCTCAAAATATCATTCGAATTGGTTTTAAGCTTCCCGGATTAACTGTTAATGCCAGAAATAAATTGGGGAACGAACCTACTGAGTTAATTAATGGTGTGGGAAAAATTATTTGATGATAACATCATTGGACCCATTTTGACATACATGAAATTGCATTTATCTCAAGTAAGAGCTAGATATGAAAACCCACCTGTTTACCTAACCGAATTAGACAAAGGAGAATTGTACGCTATTGTTTGCATACTGATGTTTTGTTCAATTTTCAAATGTAACAAAGAAAATATAAACTCAGTATTTAGTACTAGTGTCACTGGACGTCCTATATTCAGGTCAGTTATGTCGTGCCATCGTTTTATCGCACCGTTTTATTTACAAGCTCGCTTTGCAACTTGTTACTCTACACCTAAAGAAGAGACTTTCTAAGCCACTAAGCAAAGAACTGCAAACATCAATCGAGAAAACTCTAGAACTGGCCGGAGCATCCGTTCATCACCAAGAAAAAAATGTGGGAAACGAACCTGTTTCAGATAAAGTGGATAAGCAAACTCGCTGCAGAAGGTGTGAATGGAAAAAAGACAGGAAGACCAAATATTGCTGCATCAAGTGCAAAACGCCCATTTGCTTAGAATGTTCAAAAAAAATATGCGACGCTTGCTGTGCCCAAGTCTGAAAGACTGACAATTTGTTTGTTTTATATTTTATTTTTAAGTTACCGTATTGTATCTACCTATTGTGATTATATTTGTCATTATTTTGATAAAAAAAAATGAATATATTGTACAGTATAATATAATTTTTTAATTGTCAATTTACCTGTGATTTGTTTGTAGTTTTGTGTTAGAGGCTAAAATTGACTGTCATATAAACTGTTTTAAAACAATAAAAATATTGTTTTAATTTTTTTTTATTTATTATTAACCTGAAAAACAAAATCATAATAAAAGCAAGGAAAAATGTGTTAAACGGCAACTTCTCATTGTGTGGGTGTGAGATACCCAGGGTGGAACAAGTTGTAAAAATATATTGGGTGGAACGCTACGGGTTAATATAACAATTATTTTAAAATCCCTGTTGTTATCATTGGTGGTGACAGTATATTAAAAATCACCGTTACTATCACAGGATGGAGCAATGTAGGAAAGATCAGTGTATTATTCTTAAGAGGCCCATTTTCACGTTTGTTTGTTTGATTTTGGGCAAAAAACATCACGGTCATCAATGCCCAACATCACGGTCTCCAGACCGTATTTGAGTTCCCCAATCATGGGAAGTCGCAGGCACCCGCACGCTAGGCCGACTTTTTGATATATATATATATATATATATATATATATATATATATTTTTTCATTGTTTTATTTTATTTTTTTTAAACTTTATATTTTATTTCAAGTCCCCTTCCTTCACATTTTTCCCAATGTCTTTTTTCCTTTTTTTTTTTTTTTTTTTTTTTTTTTGTATAATAGGGGGGTTTTGGCCGTATGCCTTTAAACCTACGTACCGGTATTACAGAATCCAAATCAAATTATTAAGTCAGAATAAATTTTCAAACAAGCTATTTAAATAAATACCAAGAAGAATTGTTGGAAGAATTGTTATGCTATTATTAATTAGACTAAACCTATGGAGTACAAAAAAAAAAAAATATTCACGTAAGCTATGTAAACTGCGTAAAATTTTAAATTTAAAACCGTATCATTTTAATCTATAATCTAGAAATTTCATAGAGCATTTACTGGTGTAAGTATACTGACTGTATTTTAGTGCCTTTAAAATTGTTGAGTTTAAAATTCTATATTTCAGCTTTAAAAAGATTTTTTTTTCCTTTTTCAAAGGTTTGAAGAGATCAAACCTGTTCGATTTAACTGTATCAATAAATAACATAAAATAATATTCACCGGTATTTTATCATAAGAAATGTCAATTTCGTGCATGCATTTCCAACATTTCGTAATTCAATACCTAATCATTCAAGAAGATGCAAGGTTCAAAATAAGAAGAATGAGTTAAATTCTGTGTCAAATTTGTCAAAAATATATATTTTTCGTCAATCGTGAAAAACGAGGAAAATGGAAAACCAAGAGATGGTTAATATGTCCTGATCCTTTTGACTATTTCAGTTATTTATTTATGACTATAAACTAAATTTTATTTTGAATTTAACGGCAGTAATTTTGATACTTTTCAGTTTCACTGTATAAGTTGTTTTGGCAATCACCGTTTTAAAGACATATCCCCGTGGATTATAAAAAAATAATTTCATAAGCAACGATGGAGGGAGCGGTAGACCTTCACTCAATGTCAAATTTAGGACGAATTGCAGCATAACTAAATTCAAGCATTGTGAGAATTTGCTCAGCAATGCAATCTGCACGGTGATAGAATAATATTGTTGTGAAAAAGTACAAACTAGTTAATCACGTATTTAAGAAGTACGAAGTAGAAGCGCTCTTTCCTTTGACCTCGCCACCCGCTTATAAAAGCTGCCAAGCTCGGCCGACAGTCAGTTTATTCTCCGTTCTCTGCGAGTGAATAATAGTGCGTTCAGTGCAGCTTTTGTGAACAGTGCATTTTAGTTTCAGTGCAGTGCCGTGATATGTGAAGAACAGTGCAGTGTCGTGATTTGAACTTCGGTGATCGTGAGTTATTGTACTGTGCAATAAGAAGTGATGTTATTAGTGCTTACTGTGAGTAATAGTTAAGATTAATTTACCAAGTGAGTAGTGCTTTATCAAATAAATATTGCAGTGATGAAAACTCAAAAGCTAGTGTGTTTAATTTTGCAATTCAAAAGACTCTAATAAACAACGTTTATTGTTTTAGCAGATTTCCCTTAAGGGAAATCAGCTATTGAGGTTGTACTCATGACGGTATTTTCGAAATTTTTCTTCAAATGTCCATCGATCCTACCTAGTAGATGACGAAAATGAGGATATAAGATATATATCTATATATTTGTCTGCTACCGCTCTAATTTTTGTTTAATCGTCATTAAACTCGATATTTAGTCGTTTTATGTAAAAAGAAAGATCAAGTTCGTTAACGTCTTAAATCGGACGAGTGGGAGGGGGGTTTAGAGGGGAGGATTTTCGAAAATTCGAAATATCTCCGTTACTATACATTGGATCGAAAAAGATTACAGAATCAATCTTATTGCAAATTAAATTTACTATAAATATTGTTCTATACATTTATTCTGTATCTGGAATATTAACCGAGATATTTGCATTTGTATTCTGCGTGTGGTCGACAGGAGTCGGCTGTTCGGACTTTCCACCGAGAGCTCTGGTGGCCGTTTCCGTAACTATTCGTCCCTCGTGAATAGGTTTAGAGGTTTCTTACTACTACAGTTGTTATTAGGCTGATTTCTCTATTGTAAAACTTCACGTGGGAAATCTGCTTAGTTTACGCAGCCCCTGCGTGACGGACTTTTTGTAATAAACGTAACATTATTTTAGTGTTCATTTGTAGGCTAAAGTTGGTCGATGGAATAGGTGAAGATCGTTATTTTGCAATTGATATATATTTTGTTCAATTTACGGGCATGAAAATAGTAAACGGAAATTGAAATATTGTCAATAAAACATGATATAAATTAAAATTATTTCAGAGACCGAAAATAGTAGATTTATTTCCGAATGGTCAGTGTGATTTCTCTTATCTCTCTGCTTAATATTAAATAGAAGTTTAACTTTTTCTTCAATGTGTATTGCGGTCGGAGTTGCCCGTCAAGGTCTTTCAAACATTAATGAACATCACTAATGGGACCATAAGACAGTACACATGAAATGGCAGACATGTTCAATTTCAACTAGCCACTTTGGTTATAAGTGCAACCAGGTGTTATTTGTGGAATGCTAGTCGGTCAGCAATATTCTCATGGTATCAAGAATTGAATTTAACTTTGAGGCGAATGACTGCTATTTTTTTAACTTGACATTTATGTTAAATGATAATGTTTTTTTTGCTTCATTTTAAATCATCTTGAAGAATAATGAATTTCAAATTATATACTTGAGTTTGAGAAAACGGAGTCATTTGATGATGGCTGAAATTTGTTTTTGGTAAAAATGATTTATCACCATTTCTCAGAGGCATTATCCGAACTTACACCTAAGACGTGTGAAGTCGTTTATACGTTTGTACGTCTATGCTGAAAAATGCCAAGTAATAAAAAAAATATTAGAATGGGGTTTACTTATGGCATGTTGAAAAACGCCCAAAGCATTATATGAATATAGTTTACTAAAACCCCTTTAAATTTAAATATCTTTAAGAGCCGAATATAGAAAAAAAGTTTTTTTATGCTTAATAAATAATTTATTTTTATATTTTATGCAAAAAAAGTGATTCTGAAAAATATCTTTATTTCATTTACTCTAAAAAAATGAACTG
Source organism: Riptortus pedestris (assembly GCA_019009955.1). Classification (NCBI taxonomy): domain Eukaryota; kingdom Metazoa; phylum Arthropoda; class Insecta; order Hemiptera; family Alydidae; genus Riptortus; species Riptortus pedestris. Next base: position 44,834,944 of record CM032228.1, read on the forward strand.
ATTTTAACACACACACTAAGGAACAATAATTTTTGAAATGGGTTTACCTGTTCTTTTGAATGCCATTGGAGGTTTTGCCGCTGAGCAACAAAACGTTTTAGCTCTTGCGATTTTTGAATTCGGTGCTCAAAATCATGTGGGGCGAGTAGATAAGCATTTGTATATATATATATATATATATATATATATATATATATATATCATAGTTTAATGGTAAGGGTCACCAATTAAAACACCTTTCTTTCCCCGCAACTTCGTTCACAATTGGCCTACATGTTTCGTGGCTTACCTACGACCTCTTCAGGCTCCATTCAGTTCTGAAGTGCTCGTTCTCACTTACATTCGTTGAAACACCCTTCCGTCGTTGAAACTGACTTCCCCAGTGCAGAACGTGTAGACCGAAATCTTCTTGGAGAAGGGGAAAACCTTAACTTGAATATTAATGGAAAAGTTCATATTTTCAGACTCCAGTATCCCCTCCACACATTTTCCACTTGCGATTTTAACTTAATGCTATATGACTTAACATAATCCCGAGTAAATTAAATTTAAAGTCATATTTATAAAGAGTTTTTACTAAAGTAGATACCTATAGAAAATAAATTTCAGATGACGTCTTAGTGGGGGAATTTGCTCAGTTGATTTAATTTCCTTAATTTTATGAGTTCATGGCAAAAACCTTATTACCTGTAAGAATAGATCTTTCCGTAAAATTTTTACTGTCTGGTGGCGATTCCCGAGCGAAGTCCAGATTGCCGAAGTGAGGAGCTGCATGGCTCAAGACTAGGAACAGTCCATCAGGTTCCGAATGGTTGCTGATTACACGAACGGCTTCTTTATTCAACACATCTGTCAGGTAACGCCCGTAGACTTTGTGCCAGATTGGAGTCTCGTCTCGCCAGAAATCACGTCCTGATTTCTCCTAAAACAGAAGAATGCTTGGATTTTAAAAGGTTATTCATTTTCAAATTTTATGAAATTTCGTTAGTCGGAACTTATAGTTAAGAAAATAAAAACCAAATATGCCTAGTTAATACTCATTGGATTTTTAATGTACGGGTATTTATAACGTACAATAACAAAACTTGAAAGTAATAAGGCACTATAATTTATAAAAAAACAAACAACTGGTCGAAAGATAAAAGATTGAAGAACACAAAATGCAATAAATAATAACAATCGGTCTTTGGATAGATAACAACAAAATGGTTCGGAGCAGAGTTCACAAAAACACAACAAACACAACTGCGAGAGTAAGCGGTCAATTTTACACACTAACTGCAGGATATTATGAGATTGCTCGCTGTGTAGCCACCTTAAAATTAGATTAATTGTTTTAGGTTAAATAGGTCCTGGCAACACTGTCAATGAGACCAAGTGGCAGCTAGTAGGGGTTAGGTTAAGGGTTGGTACAGATTTATACACTTAAAGGTGGTACTTCATCGATTTCACCCCATTACTTCTTCACAAGACATTTCTTGCAGCTAGATATAACCTATATTCTTGTTAATGAATATATGTGCATAATTTGTACGTATAATAAGTGTTAGTGAGAGTTTTCTTTATGCAAATGCCACCTATTTTGCCCGGTATCCTGGTTTATATCGCGAGAGTCAAGCAGCCCCTGCAGTCTAGAGGATACTACAGCCAACGTGGCACCTCTTCTCCTACTCCTGGGAGTCAACCCTCAGTCAACAGCTAGCTGTCACCTTGATCTGCTACTCTACTTACGAACTACAAGGGTTCAAGATTTTCTGCGAACTTGGTTCACCTACTCATAGACATTGTTCTGGACTTCAAGATACACAAGGAGTCACCTCCTTCTGAACCGCGTCTTGTTCTGCTATTTAAACCTATAGTGCCTACTTCCCCTGATCGGCCAGGCTCTCAACACATCAAACTAGACAACAGTTATATTGGACACTAAAACTTATTTATTTCATCATTATTACTAACCAATCCAATCTATAGAAGAGACCTATAAGGAATCAATTTATTTTTCAATATATCAAACAATTAGACGGAATTCATAAAATCAGACATTATCTCCCTTATGCTTTCTTCTTTTTACTTAGAATTTAATTATTTTCCAATTAACAACGTACCTCCGTTAAATTAACAACACACAAGCCTTTCCAATAGGAGACCCAATCTGTGAGACACTAATAACCACGGATTCCTAGCTGACTCACGGACACTTAATGACAAACAAGGACACACCGACTTGTAGACATTGCAACGAAACTTTAACTGTACATCACATATTGACTGACTGTCGACGAAGAGACAATTTAGATATTCCACATGACTTACATGAACTTTTGACCGATAAAAGTAATTACATAGACTCAGTCATTAAACATCTAAAAGACATTAACATATATAACACACTATAATCTACAATTTCTACACACTATTCTTCACTTATTTCCTACATTAGCAGGATGTATACACTTTAATTTTATTTATGTTTTAAATTATTTTTTGGTTCCCCTTTTCCTTTTTTTTTCTTTTTTTTCGGTTATCCCTTTTCCTTGTTTTTCTTTATTTATTTAATTTTTCTTACCCACCCCCTTCTATAGTTACATATTCATTTATATTATTTTTATCACCCTGATGTTTCCATATACAATATCGTTTGCTTCATATAAGACTGGCATGCCAATAACCCGCAAAAATCACCGTTTGCCACAGTTCACGCTTTTTTCGTTTCTTGTTGGTTTTTTTGCATTTTGCTTCTTTAATGACACGAACTCATTTAAATAAATAAATAAAAATAAATAATGACCAAACAATATTTAACCTGATACAAGTTGTAGTCAATGGGTCAGAATTTATCCCATGGGAGATATCCTATCTCTTCACAGGGGGTCTGTACTGTGAAGAAGTCACATTCTGGCCAAATATGGTTACCGATAAATGGTTACAATTGTTGCTAAAAATCGTTTTAAATTGTTGTTAGAAATTCCGTAACTTAGGGACTGGATAAAGTAATCAGATTTCCCACGTGCTGGTACGACACAGAACTGATCTTTCATCTCACCATTTTATTATATCTAGGACTTAATTTTTAAAAAACAGGCTAAAAACATTTATATTTAACACATGAACAACTAGAGAAAAAAAAAGATTAAGTCCTAGATATAATTGTTTGCTATAGTTGTCCATGTGTTAAGTTAATACGTTTTTTTGTTTTTAGGTGGTTATAAAGATTTTTTAAAGTTATTTAATTATTTTTTAAAAGTTTGATTAGCTATGTACGCTTCTAAGTATTGACTTCCTCCGTTTTTTCTGTGATATTCTGTGACCGTTACCTTATATTTTAATTATGTTTTCTTTCTTTTTCTTTTTTAGGTTAAGATTGTTAATTTAAATAGTGTTGGTTACATGATTTCCATAGGTTTTTCTTTATGTCAACAGGCACTGAAGCTGAAAGTAGCTGTTGCTCTGAAAGTGCACTCCGTCAAAATAAACGTATTGTAGAGGAAAACAGGCATACTATGTGCATCCACTAATTCGTTCCTCTACCTCCCAACCTACCCAAAAGAAAGTCCTGTTTATGTTCTACGTCAGAGATGCAATTTGTAACATCGTATTCCATTAATGGTTTTAAAAAATTAAACTTGCCACTAAGAAATAAGAAATCTCTTCTAGAGGAGATATTTCGCGTGTTTTTCATCTATTGACCTCGGACATTTCTCCTTCAAGGAAGATTGAATTAGGTGAGAAATTAGGTCACATTTCGGCGATATAAAATTATAAATGCTATAGCCTTAAGACCTCAGCACTGCCAAAGGTACGTAAAATAATTTTTGGTTAGAAGGAATGAGGTCGGGTAAGAGTTTCATCAGAAATATATGTGATTCAAAATGTGACCTAACAAAAAGAAACTTCAATCAAAAAATATGAAACTAATACCACTTCGTGATGACCGCCATGATGTTAACTATTGCAGAGAATCGTAGAAACCATTTCTCTTACACTCTTCAAGTTACTCTGTTCTGCAAAAAAACTTTTTTCGCTCCCTTTCGAAGTTTTTCCTAATTTCTTTATTTTCATGTCTTCTGTGTTCGAAGCTCTTTTTCAGTTTCATTTAATTGCCCTTTAATTCCAAGTCCTTAAATAGAGCATGGATTTGTGGCCACACGAAACTCCTCTCTTTAATCTTTCCTTTACTTAATCTTTGGAAGTTCTGATTCAAGTAAAAACACCTTCTCCTTCCTTGTCTATTGCTTTTACGAAATTTGGTATCAGTCCTAATTTGTTATGGAGAGGTGGGAGTAGAATTTTGCTTTTTTTCAACCAACGGAGGATTGACAAACTGATTTCTCAATGCGTTTTGATCTGTTTTTTTTTTCTGCTGTCCCACTCAACTAAAAATCAGCAAATCTTAGTATAAACACCCCGCCTAAGACAATGCTTACAGGGCTTATCTTAGTATAATCCCTGTAAGCATTGTCTTAGGAGGGGTGTTTATACTAAGATTTGCTGATTTTTATTGTAGCATTGTAATAGTACCTTCAAGATAAGAGGTAGGTATAAACTTGGGCCTGCGTAATTCTTCTGACTGTAGGCCTAACAAATTCTTGAAGGGTGACTCTTGAGCTGAGTAATTTTTTAATCTTGTAATACTTTGTAATCCCTCCAGAATCAAATAGATCTTTTCATTTTTCGCTGAAGTTTTCTATAGTAAAAATGCCCAAAATGGGGAAAAATACCTCATTTTTGGTCCCAAAACTCAAACTTGGCATAAAATGGTCGCATACATGTTCAGCATACCTTGAAACATAAAGCAACAACATTTCTGTTGAAAGGAGGATTTTGACGCAGAATATTACTATTTGTCTGATTTGGTACTGTTAATACAACCTGCAATGCACGACGGTAAACAAGTCGGTATAACCTCACTGTCATAAGTATTAACATTAATTTCTAAAGAGGAAATTAATAATTGATGACTAAGTTGTATGACAGAAAGTGATGATTATTCATTATACATATAAATCAATATCTCTCGAATATGCTGGATGGCAGAGGAACCAATTGATAAGGATCAATAAAAAGGCCTTGCCCCCTACTACTGTTTTTAATTTTGTGCAATGTGCACTTTCAGAGTTAGCGCTCCATCGTCAGTGCCTGCTGATTTTAGCAGTGTAGCCTGGACAACAACAGGGGGCGACACCCCTTTATTAATCCAGAAGTAATGATTAATCAATATTTATATAGCCTACAAATAATGATTAACTCGAGTTGTGACTAACCGGATTCTGTCATGAATTTTGTAATGTAATGAAAATTTAATCGTTTTTTTAATAACTGCTTAGCGTTAGTAGAATTTTGACCTTCTACGGTTAATGTATGATTTTTCTGTTATTAATCTCAAGGTTTTGTGTTCTTTATGATACTGTTTATTCCTGAGAAAAGAATACAGCATTTGCGTTGACCAAAATTCATGATTTGGTGTTAGTATGTCATTTATTATTTATATTCAGGTTCATTTCTAGTAAATACTTACGAAACTTGTGTGAGTTGCATCGTAGTAGCCAATGAAGCCGTTCATATAACCGTAGAAACTGTCAAAGCCCCTATTGGTAGGGAAGTAAGCACGAGACTCGTATCCAACATGCCATTTTCCAATATAATGAGACTTGTAGCCAAGCTTCTTGAAATACTAAAAATTCAAGGAAACAAGAAGAAGTTATTCCGAAAATATAGTTTAAATCTCAGAATACAATAAAACAAATGTTTGCATTCTCTTTTGTAATTTCTCTTGAAATATTATTGTCCGTATACAGATATGGCACATGAAGCTGAAGAATTCGTCGAGATTGAAGTATATTAAGAAACTAGAGGCATGGAGGTTCTTATAAGCGTGTTAAATGCTTCCAACAGGACTCCATCAGCGAGGTAAATTTTGTTAAGAGATCAACCCAATACTTCAAAGAAGTACTCAATGTAGAGCCAGTTGGCACACAGATTGGAAATTCAATAATGATGATATTGAGGAAGGTGTGCCATCTGATTCTAGGAGATGAATGAAATAATCACGCCACTTGAAATAATGAGTCTTTAGGCTAGCGGAGGTTCATTTAAACATTCTGAAGACGCAATCTTGGATGGTTGGTCTGGTTATCTGGACAAAAATTAAAATGCCTATGGAAATGAGGAGTAGAAAATTCATAAAAAAAATACATTATATCAAAATGTTAAACTATAAGGGTATAACACAGCTTTTAAGATACTTTGGCCATTTGTTGGGGGGGGGGGTAATGGATTTCCGCTCTGGCCTGTCAACAAAATATCACGTCTTCAGAATGACTAGATGTCAGAAAATGCATAGGAGCTTGATGTTGGTCTGCCTGGTGTCTTTATTTCCTCAGACAATGTTGACATTTTAGAGGTACTACGTACATTACAGTACCTGGGAATACCAAAGAAACTTATCAGATCGACAAGGAAGATATTGATATATAATGTCATAGCAGTTGTGGGCATTTCAGATGGCGTTAAGTTCACTTGAAGCCAAAGGCAAGGATGCCTATTATCATCTGTCCTGTTCAAATCCTTGAAGTGTCACTCTGATGAATACAACCTAATCCTGGTGACCACCATATGCAATTGGCTCACAAAGCATCCTGATAGTTCTGTGGCAATGAATTGATTACTGGTTGAACCATTGCGGCACTGGCCGGTGCGTTATAAGTTTGTAAGAGGGCTTAGCGCAAACTTTAAAAAAAGATAAGTAGAAATATGTAAGTTAATTAACAGAGGCTAGAGAGCGTGAGGGGTTCTGTCGTTTGTAGGAAGTACACGTATCCTAGATGTCTATCACATAAATATTTGGGAAAAATGGCAACTGAGGTCAAAGAAATATTATTTCATATTAGGGCAACACTTGCTGGTGAGACCTTTGCAGAAAGTTGATTTATTCAAGAACCCTTATTGAAAATTGGAACTTATGATATCCAAAATGACCCACGCTCATGTATAAAAGTCAAACCTGGACTCATACAAAAATAAACTAGGCAACACTGCTGGTCAAAGAAAGATGAGGTCTGTGAATAATATTCGCAAACTTTAAGTATCTATACAGATGGAGCATTAGTAGAAACACCGAACGTCGTATTCTGCGAAACCAAAAAGTGTAGGTTCAGTTTTTTTTGCTACGCGTTGCAAAAATGGATGTTAATGCATCCGGATTGTTAGACCGACAAAAAATATGCTATATGTTCTTCCATCATCCTAATTTAGGAAAAGACTCTGCGTTGCCAGACCATCAATAATTTCATTAGAATTAGTTTATTCTATCTTACTTCTGCTCTTCAGAAATTTAGGATTTTAGACAATTACTTTATTATCGTTTTGGGCTACATCGTAATATTATTAACCTAATATTTAGGAATCAATGCTCTAAGACGTGTAATTGATAAATAATTCATTTACATTTATTCATTATCATTTCTGGCATTGTTTTAGTAAAATGGATGGATGTTTTTAGCAAAATGACTTTCTGTTGTCTTGTCGTGTGCAATGGATTCGAGTTTAATCGTATCCAAAAATGTGTCTTGCAATAGTTAAATTTTACCAAGATATGTGAATATCGATGATATTAATGGTGAAAATAAGTTAGAATTAGCTGAAAAAACTATGCTGATTGCTTCAACAAACAAAATGGGAGAATTTTGACTTCCTTGTACAAATTGAACGACGTGTTGTAATCAACAAAAATTTCATTTTTCAGGTTTATACATTTTGACCTTCTATCTGAATCCATCTTGACAAGTTCCAATGTGACGTCTGTACGTATGTAACAGTAGTCATAAATAACAAGACCATTGAAATTACATATTTAAAACTTTTATACTATCTAGTTGGGCACCACTTCCTGTGGGGGGGGGGAGGGGGTTAGAAAAAGACAAAAATAAAAAAAAATGCAAATTTCTCCTTCTCTATCTATTTGAGAATATTTATATAAGACCATTTTATCTATCATGAAAAGATTAATAAATTATGTTCTATGGCATTTTTTGATCTGTTGTTTTGGAACGGAGATGTACCATATTACTTTCAAATGAAATCATTTACAATAATGTGAAGCAGAGCATTTTGTTCATGTAAATTAGAATTACTAGGAATTCTTTGGAACCTAAATGAAAATTGTTCACTTTCAAACATTTCTCTTCTAAGGCTGAATACTTCAATTATATTCTGAATTGATTTTTTAAATTTATTCATGACTGATAACACGTGAACAATGTTATATATAAAATTAAATTCAAGTGCATGACATTGCTTTAATCTTTTCAAATTTAGATAATAATTCAAATATCTCTTTTTAAAGTAATAATTTGCATCTTAGAAATACTTTTTGAGCAATTACTTTTCGTGTATATATATATCATTATGTATTAGTATTACCTGAGGGAAAAGTTTTTCTCTCAGAGGAATTCCTTTAGAATGGCCTGATATTAATGGTAGACCTTGCATTCCTGTAACGAAAAACGTATTAATGCAGTCGTATATCGATTGTGAATACATGCAACGTTCAATGTGACATACTATCAATGTTGATTGTTGAATATGATATACTTACATACTATTACGTGCATGAGAAGGAAAAGTTGTTATAGAGGGACACAGATGAACTGACCATTCTACAAACAGCATGTCGTTCCTCAATTTATTTGAGTTCCATTCATTCAGAAAATTCTAAATACCTCCACCAGAAAACATGTATTAATATAAAAGCCAACCAAACAATATTCTTATCCCTTTAAAAAACGCAATCAACTATCCCTGGTATCGAATGCAATCACTTATTTCTTTCAGCGAATCTATATCTATGAACAAACTAGGAGACCCTTTTCAACAAATGCAGGCACCAATCTGTTTCAACATGTCGCCAAATACCTTTAAACTGATAAATTGCATGATACTTTCAACAAATGTAACCATCCAACCCCTTTTAAAAAATTACTAAAACCCTTTCATAAATAAAATAAACGATAAATTTCTACAAATCACCAGATCAATCATCCAAAAAATACAATCTCATATTCCTTTCAACATTTTATCTGATTGCTTTCAACAAATACAATCTCCTAACCATTTCAACAAATAGCCAGATTCCTTCAAGCACATACAATCTCATATTCCTTTCAACATTTTATCTGATTGCTTTCAACAAATACAATCTCCTAACCATTTCAACAAATCGCCAGATTCCTTCAAGCACATACAATCTTATATTCCTTTCAACCTTTTACTTGATTCCTTTCAACAAATACAATCTCCTAACCATTTCAACAAATCGCCAGATTCCTTCAAGCACATACAATCTTATATTCCTTTCAACCTTTTACTTGATTCCTTTCAACAAATACAATCTCCTAACCATTTCAAAAAGTCGGCAGACCCCTTAAAACAAATACAATCTCATATTCCTTTCGACATTTTATCTGATTCCTTTCAACAAATACAATCACCTAACTATTTCAACAAATCACCAGATTCCTTCAAGCACATACAATCTCACATTCCTTTCAACTTTTTACTTGATTCCTTTCCACAAATACAATCTCCTAACCACTTCAACAAATCGAAAGACCCCTTAAAACAAATAAAATCTCATATTCCTTTCAACATTTTACCTGATTCCTTTCAACAAATACAATCTCCTAACCATTTGAACAAATCGGCAGACCCATTAAAACAAATAAAATCTCATATTCCTTTCAACCTTTTATCTGCATTCTTTTCAACAATTGCGATCACCTGACCATTTCAAAGAATCGCTATTCCATTAGATTACTTGCTTGGTCTCTTTCATTAATTGCAATAACTTATCCCTATCTATAAATCACGAGATCCCTTTTAGCAATAACCATATGCCACCATCATGGACCAACGAAACGTAACATATAAATATAAAATAATTATACCACATGTATTGCAATTGGTGACAAGCCACCCACTATCAATGGTTTCTGATTTTCACCATCCAGCTAATAACTTGAAAGAAATATGTCAATGCTATACACTTCTTTATGCCTCCTTTATTTAAAATATGTGTTAGTGGTAGCTGAATTCTTAAAGTTGGCAACAAGTATTCAAATCCATGAAATTAAAAGATGTTTTTTTGTTTTCTTTTTACTACTTGGGCATCGAGGATACTTCATTAAATATATTTAAATTAAAATGATATATTACCATATCTGATAGGATATTTTCCAGTGAGTAATGCAGTCCTGGAAGGAGAACAGCACGGCTGCGTGTAATGCCGGTCCAGGATAATTCCATGACCAGCCAGTGCATCGATATTTGGAGTTCTGATGTCACCTCCATGGTATCCTACGTCATTGTAACCCTGCAACAGCCTTTTTCATTAGCTCTTAATAAGTTATTAAACTTGTATGCAATGTATCATCCTGATAATAATTATTATTATAGGGGAGAAAATATTAAAATTATGTCCTTTGAGGCATTAACACTAAAAGTTATATTACATACTCTATTAGATCCGGAACTTTTTTTTATTAGAAGAGACACAAGTTATATCATAGTTTTAAGCGGGATTTCTAGGAATATGTCTCTCTCTCTCTCTCTCTCTCTCTCTCTCTCTCTCTCTCTCTCTCTCTCTCTCTCTCTCTCTCTCTCTCTCTCTCTCTCTCTCTCTCTCTCTCTCTCTCTCTCTCTCTCTCTCTCTCTCTCTCTCTCTCTCTCTCTCTCTCTCTCTCTCTCTCTCTCTCTCTCTCTCTCTCTCTCTCTCTCTCTCTCTGTGTGTGTGTGTGTGTGTGTGTGTGTGTGTGTGTGTGTTTTATGTATATATATAGTATTAAAAGGCTAGGTTGTTGTTCGTCCTAGTTCTTCATGGGCTTGTGTGCAATAAAAATAAAATATTTGATTTTATAATTGACCGATTAGTGCGATTATATGCACACCCCAAAATGTAAATTATGTTACACGTGCTACATGACATTGAAATACGTATAATTTAATATTCTATTTCATAATATATTCATTTCGTCATTATATCTAATAACTGCAATCAAAAATTGTCATGACTTTTTTATTGTATGATTTATCATAAAGTCACACAACATATAATTAATTTTGCTAAAACCAACACACAGATTGGTTAAGTAAAGTTAAATAGATCATATTTCCACAGTATAATTAATTGAAATACTTGTTAATTCTAGGGTTATATAATGAAATCACCTCTGATGAGCACTAATTTTAAATAAAGCTGACTTTTAATAAGAAATCTTCTGTTCATTTTTAATTATTTAGATTAGATGTGTATACTACTAATACTGGCTATTTTATATTTTACCACAACAATTTTCAACAGGTAGAGTCTTAAATATCTAGCTAAAATAAAATGTCAATGGTTTGAATTTTAGCAGATATCCCTTAAGGGAAATCAGTTATTGAGGTCGTACTCATGACGCGATTTAATCGTTTTATGTGAAAAGGAAGATCAAGTTCGTTAATGGCTGAAATCAGTCCAGTGGGAGGGGGGGGTTTAGGAGTGATTTTCGAAAATTCGAATTATCTTCGTTACTATACGTCGGATCGAAAAAGTGTATAGAATCAATCCTATTGCAAATGAAATTGACTATAAATATTGTTATATACATTTATTCTCTATCTTGAATATCAACCGAGATATATGCATTTTTATTGTGTGTGTGTATAACAGATGATCGGCTGTTTTCTGTTCTATTCGGGACATTCCGCCGAAAGCTAGTTCTGCCATTTTTCTAACTGTTCGGCTCTTTTGAAATTGGTTGAGAGACTCGTCACTACTACTGTTATTAGTAGGCAGATATCTCTATTGTAAAACATCACGTGAAAAATCTGCTTAGTTTACGCAGCCCCTGCGTGATGAACCTTTCTCAATAGATATAATATTTTTTTTTTAGATTTAATGAAATACATCATTTTCATCACGTCACCTGCAGATAACATGTTATGTATTCAATACTATCAGTTAATTCATGTGTTCAATATTTAATTATTTATTTACTTTTAGCTAAAATAATCAAATTGTAATAATCAATAGACCATTCTCGAATATAAAAATAAAAACAATTTAAAAAAAACATAACACATGAAGAAGAAGATAATTTAGAACGTAATGAGACATCGAATCAATTCATTTGGTTCCCCTGTTCGGATTGAAATACACCACATTAAAATTTAGAATCGTGGATAAAGACTCGGAAGGAAAGAATCGGAACTGGCAAGAAATGTTTCCTTTTTGAATTAAGTTTATTGATTATAGAACAATATTTGGAGAAAAAACATTTTTACTTCTGGCATAATACATTAGGATTAGGGTTATTTTTGGGAAAACAACTAGTAGGATATTTTGGATGGACACAACAGTAGAGGCAACAGTTATTTCTGATCTTTTTGCATCCCTGTAAAGCAGTTCAGCAGTGCATTACATTTTTGTAAAGGATTTAGGGCAAATTTATAATCCGTGGTATTGCGAATCCTCACTTTACATAGTTCTGATCTCTTATTGTAACATGTACGGCTACAAATTATCATTTTGAGCCAAAGAGGTCAGTCACCGCCGTGGCTCAAGAACTATTCGAGCAATTACTTTGCCAAAATAATAATTGGTATACCTAAAGCAGTGGGTACGATTTTCAAGTAACTAGTTAAGTATAAAAAACTTACCATATCATCAGCTATTATCATAACAATATTTGGTTTATCTGATAAGGCTGATATGGGACAGTGTACCATGGACTGGATGTAAAACCATAATATGACCAAAGACGCGAAATGCATTATTGTGCAATGGTAGTCAGTCAATACCTGTGCATGTATGCAGTCCTACCTGCAGTTTCTCATCTAATTATCCCCACCGTGGTTAGAACCATTTCATGGCGACCCATCGGAGTATTTTCTTCATAAGAGAAAAATGTTCATTTGTCTGATAGATTAATAATGATAAATGCATCTTTAAAATAAATAACAGAATAATATATCTAAGAACATTTAAAAAAAGTTTTAGAATGCTAATCATTATTTTATATTTAATTTTATCTCTCAGTTGTGATTAGAACTGGTCTGGAGCGCATTTTAATTTTATCTCCACACCTTCCGCTCCCGGATGGTTGTGGAAATTAAGCAATGTGTTGTTTAAATTTTAGACAAAAAAATTAAACTATCAAAATTTTATAATAATTCATTTATCAGTGGATAACACATAACTCATAACCATGGATTAAATTTAAATTAAGAAAGTTCATGAGGGGGGGGGGAATCATTATCTCCTCAGGAACCTGAATCATACTTAAAACTATCATATAAGTTTAAAAACAGTAGCCCTGCAGTACAGGAATTTATTTCTGCTTCATAAATGATAATACTTGGTGTATAAGTATCTTTTTTCTTTTTCTTTTTTTTTTTTTTTTTTAATCATCAAATCAAATTACAATTTTTATTGTGAAAACAAAAAAAATTAATATATTATAATGAGAAATCAAATTAACAATTATGTAACTATGAATAATAATAATGAAATATGAAATAAGTCCGTCACGCAGGGGCTGCGTAAACTAAGCAGATTTCCCACGTGAAGTTTTACAATAGAGAAATCTGTCCAATAACAAGTGTAGTAAGTATTAAGGGATCACTAAACTTATACACGAGGGACGAATAGTTACGAAAACGGCCGCCAGAGCTCTCTTCGGAAAGTACCAAACAGCTCACTCCTGCCGACCAATGCAGAATACAAATGCAAATATCTCGGTTAATATTCAAGATACAGAATAAATGTATAGCACAATTATATAGTAAATTTAATTTGCAATAAGATTGATTCTATACAATATTTCGATCCGACGCATAATAACGGAGATATTTCGAATTTTCCGAAAATCCCCCCTCTAAACCCCACCCTCCCACTAGTCCGATTTCAGCCATTAACGAACTTGATCTTCCTTTTCACATAAAACGATTAAATTCCGAGTTTGGTAACGATCAAACAAAAATTGCGACCGCTAGAGCGTTAACAGACAAATATATACACATATATATATATATATATATATATATATATATATATATATATATATATATATACAATTTTGATCGGACCTCATTTTCGTCATCTCCTGGGTAGGATCGATGGACATTTGAAGAAATTTTTCAAAACTCGCGTCATGAGTACGACCTCAATAGCTGATTTCCCTTAATGGAAATCTGCTAAAACAATAATGAAATAATAATATAAAAATAATAAAATTTATATTTAAATGAAGTTTAATCAGTTTAGGTATCAGTTCAGCTCAACTCTAAAGATTTTAAGATCACAAAGTTATAGTTGTGTTCAAACAATAAGTAGCTGTCCAAGCTCCGTTCTGAACAACTATGTATTTTATTAACGTCGTCCGTTGTTTGTCATAAAGTCTACACGTGTATAATATGTGGTCGAAGGTTTGTTCACACATATTGTTGTCAGTCAAACCAAAACAATAAAAATCACTTTCAATTGGTCCATGCTTGATTAAGCAGTAGTGCTTGATTAATCAGTACATTTATTTATTTCTTGTACAGTTTTAATGAAGTCATATAGATGTCTACCTTTTGTATTCATCCAATCTCTGTCCATAAATCAGTAGATCGTTCTTTCAAAAATCGTTTCACAGTCTGCAGTGTGAGTTGAATGTAATGCCTAGGTCGTCATTTAAAGAAGCTCCAGTTACTGTATTTTCCATTTCAGGTCTCCCTTATAACCCCCACTTTTGTTTGTACCTAGAAATTTTAATATAGCGAATAATCGTGGAATAGTTAGTGCTAATTCACATACAGAGTTTTGATAAGCTAGGCTCTTCTTGGTTGTGTCCCAGGTTTTTGGGAGCACAGAGATCTTCTACACTAGCTAAACAATATAAAGTATCCATCCTAACATTATTGTATTATACAATCCTAAGTGACGTAACATTCAGAGTAAGAGTAAACAATAAAATTGGAACGAAAAGATATACCTTAGCGGGAGTACCACAAGGGCCAATTTTAAGCCCACTACTGTCATTCTCCTTGTCTCAGAGATTTACTGGAATCAGAATCTATTGCAATGTTCACTGATGACACACAAAATTGGCCTCATAGTACAAATGTTAGTGCCCACAAATGAGCATGATGATGTGTTTCTCTCGAAGACATTTACTACTCAACCGAGAGAACAATTGCTTTTATGAAATCTATATAGAATACTTATTCGTAACTTGGAAACTCACCAATCCGGGTCTCCTAATTCGACACTCATCGTTACAGAAAGTAAAGAAATACCTTCTTTAGTTTAAAGTATAGATGTTGCACGACCATTAGTCATACACGGGTCTGATTTAGTGCTAATAATACCGAATAAGGCGAGCCCAGATGTTTAATAAAAAGTCCATCACGCAGGGGCTGCGTAAACTAAGCAGATTAATAGATAAATCTACATACTGGTAACACATCACCACCGTAGATTTATAACCACGGAAGTATGTAGACACAACGGAAATAAGAACTGTTTTATCCAATTTCAATAACCTGCCGACAGGAACCGTTGGGTTAGAAATGTAAACAAACTGGTCTGCCCGCCTCACACCGGAAAGAAAAACAATTAAGTACTGAAATATATCAGAATATAACATATTAATTTTATTGAGAACTATTTACTATATCTAGTACTGTATTCTGAGTCAGAATAATTGTTATCTCAATCAATCAAATTTTAGTAGTCCAAAACCTTAAGACGGTGGGGGGGGGGGTCACCAGAACATATTTGCATGTATCTCGTATAATAAAGGTCTTTTCAATACAATTTTTGGTATTTAAACTTCGAATAATGTGATTTATTATGTAGCAGAGTATTGTTTTTGTAACATGAGTAGAAGTGGCGGTTTGCTGATGGCTGAAAACTGAAAAATGCAAATGTCTCGGTTAATATTCAAGATAGAGAATAAACGTATATATTAATATTTATAGTAAATTTAATTTGCAATAAGATTGGTTTTATATCATTTTTCGATCCAATGCATAATAACGGAGATATTTCGAATTTTCGAAAATCCCCCCTTTAAACCCTTCCCCCCTCCCTCTGGTCCGATTTCAGCCATTAACGAACTTGATCTGTCTTTTTACATAAAACGGTTAAATATCGAGTTTCATAACGATTAAACAAAAATTTCGACCGCTAGAGCGGTAACAGACAAATATATAGATATATATATATACAGTTTTGAACGGACCTCATTTTCGTCATCTACTAGGTAGGATCGATGGACATTTGAAGAAAAATTTCGAAAATTCCGTCATGAGTACAACCTCAATAGCTGATTTCCCTCAAGGGAAATCTGGTAATAATGATTTAATAGAATTTCACACAATTTTAACTAAACGGACACTTAACCGCCACATATCTTAGTCACAAAATAAGAGGATGTAGAAAAGCAATAAATATTGTGGGAGAGATATATAATAAATGGCTTTTATTAATAATAGTAATTACATATAATAGCTAGCTTTATAGAGGATATTTTCTTGGCACGAGGCGTTGATGGGGTATATTTTACAATAATTCCATATAACTATCTTACTTGATTATATTACTTCACCAGATATAATACTTTCAAATGATAGTTACTAGTATAGTAGCCGTGTTATCCGTCGTTGACGAGTTGAATGTTTAATGGTGGTAATGTAATGATTTGATTAATTCTGCAATAAGTAATCCTGCCATTTTCATCATATAACACATCGTGTAAGTACGTCATGAGCCATTCACTTCAAGCACTGAAGGAATTAGTGGAGAGTGAAAAAATGTTAAGCGAATTTATAATTGTTTTAAGCACACAAAAGGCTTTGCATGTTTTATCTGAATGTGTTTTTATTCCCCATCTCCTAACACGAAAAACAAAAGCCTATCTTATGAATTTACAACAGTCCGTCACGCAGGGGCTGCGTAAACTAAGCAGATTTCCCTTGTAAAGTTTAGTAATAGATACATCTACATACTGGTAACACAATAACACCGTGAATAAATACAAACGGAAATAAGAAATGTTTCATCCAATTTCAATAACCTGCCAACAGGAAGCGTTAGGTGAGAAATGTAAACAAACGGGTCTGCCCGCCTCACACCGGAAAGAAACACTATTACTGAAATATATCAGAATACAGCATACTAATTTTATTGAGAACTTTTTACTATATCTAGTACTGTAATTAATAATGAGTCAGAATAATTGTTATCTCAATCAATCAAATTTTAGTAGTCCAAAATTTGCATGTATCTCGTATAATAAAGGTCTCTTAAATACAATTTTTGGTATTTAAACTTCGAGTAATGTGATTTATTATGTAGCAGAGTATTGTTTATGTAACATGAGTAGAAGTGGCGGTTTGCTGATGGCTGAAAATTGAAAAATGCAAATATCTCGATTAATATTCAAGATAGTGAATAAATGTATATAACAATAATTATAGTATATTTAATTTGCAATAAGATTGGTTCAATACAATTTTTCGATCCGACTTATGGTACCGAAGATATTCCGAATTTTCAAAAATCCTCCCCTCTAAACCCCCCCCCCCCTCCCCTCGGCCCGATTTCAGCCATTAACGAACTTTCTTTTTACATAAAACGACTAAATATCGAGATTGGTAAAGATTAAACAATAATTGCGACCGTTAGAGCGGTAACAGACAAATATATATATATATATATATATATATATATATATATATATATATATATACTTGCTCAGATACCCGGCTTCGCCCGGGAATTTATTTGAGGCTTAATGGTGATGGTATTTTTTTGGCAAGGCTTTATTTTGCACACTATTTTGACATTTACCCATCCCAGTGTTTAGGGTTTATACCCGTTGTTGGCATTTGTTAATAATAAAATTATTTTTTATGTAAGACTTCACTGTCCTCCATATTGTCATATTTCCCGTCTCCTTTGCATTTTTATTAGATTTCAGTTATTAAATACAAAATATTAACGCAGATTTGAATTAATTCTTCCAGGTGAGGTACCTGATAGTTCAAATTGGTATGAATTGTTGAGGATATCAATATTTCTACGCAAATTACTTGCTCCACATGTTGTTCCTGAAGAAATGAATAAAACAAAAGTTAATCTAAATAACAAAGTAAACAACTTTTGTTATGTGCTTGTTTGTCGAAAAACAAATAGTCAATGAAATATCGCGAATTTTTATTTCAGGCCTCCCTTATAACCCGCACTCCCGTTCTAACCTAAAAATTTTCTTATAGCTTATAATCATGGAAGAATTAATGCTAATTGACATACCGAGTTTTAAGTTCGGTTTAATCGTTAGCGCCCAATGAAATAGTTGACTCCCGCTTAAGTTTATAGTGTACATCTCGTTTATAATTCGGTATAAGAAAATTGTGTACATAACAAAAATTACTCTAAATAACAAAATAAACAACTTTTGTTATGTTCATATTTGCCGAAAACGAATAGAAAACGAAATAACGATATTTTTAAATTCAGGCCTCCCTTATAACCCCCACTCCTGCCCGACCCTAGAAATGTTGGTATGTCTTGTTATAATGAAAGCGTTAATTCTAATACATATCCCGAGTTTTATTTATTTTGGTTGGGTCTTTTTTGCCAAATAAAATTTTTGACACCCGCTATCATTTCTAGCGTATAAAGCATTTATACTTCGGTACGCGACGAAAGTGTATAAAATAAAAGTTACTCTAAATAACAAAATAAACAACTTTGGTTATGTTTATATTTTCCGAAAAACCAATAGGAAACGAAATATCGCTATTTTTAATTTCTGGCTTCCCTTATAACCCCCACTCCTGCCCATCCCTAGAATTGTTGGTATGGCCTGTTATAATGAAAGCGTTAATACTATTACATATACAGAGTTTTATTTATTTCGGTTGGGTCTTTTGTCCCAAATGAACAATTTCCCCCAGTGAACAATTTCACTTCCGCTATAGGTTTTAACGTATATCTCGTTTATAATTCGGTATACGAAAAAAGTGTATAGAACAAAAGTTACTCTAAATAACAAAATAAACACCTTTTGTTATGTGCATATTTGCCGAAAAACTGATAGGAAACGAAATATCGTTATTTTTAATTTCAGGCCTTTCTTATAACCCCCACTTCTGTTCGTCTCAGTGAATATTAGTATAGCCTAAAGTCTAAGTTGGGCTAGTACTAATACACATACCAATTTTCATAAAATTCGGTTCAGCCGTTTATGCGTGAAAAGGTAACAAACAAACATACACGAAAGAAACAAAATGCAGTTATGGTGTCTATGGCATATGAAACGAAAAGTTATCGTGAAATTTTGCGAAAAAATTCAATGTACAGACAGAGGTTACAATTTTATATATATATATATATATACTAGGCAGATACCCGGCTTCGCCCGGGAATCGGTTTGAGGGTGAATGGTGATGGAATTTTTTTGGCAAGGCTCTACTTTGCACAATATTTTGACATTTACCCGTCCCAGTGTTTAGGGTTTATACCCGTCGTTCACATTTGTTAATAATAAAATTAATTTTTTATGTAAAACTTCACTGCCCTCCATATTGTCGTATTTCCCGTCCTTACAACCCCCACTCCTGCCCGTCCCTAGAAATGTTAATATGGCTTGTTATAATGAAAGCGTTAGTGTGAATACACATACCGAGTTTTATTTATTTCGGTTGGGTCTTTTGTCCCAAATAAAATTGTTCACTTCTGCTATATGTTTTAGCGTATATCTCGTTTATAATTCGGTATACGAAAAAAGTGTATATAAAAAAAGTTACTCTAAATGACAAAATAAACAACCTTTGTTATGTTCATATTTGCCGAAAAACCAGTAGGAAACGATATATTGCTATTTGTCATTTCTGGCCTCCCTTATAACCCCCACTCCTGCCCGTCCCTAGAAATGTTAGGATGGCCTATTATAAGGAAGCCGTTAGTGCTAATTCACATACCGAGTTTTATTTAGTTCGGTTGTCTTTGTCCTAGCGAAATATCGCTATTTTTTTTATATGTCCATAACAAAAGTTGTTCCGTTCCTAGAGTAACTTTTGGTATATGCTTGTTATAAAAGCGTTATACGCTAAACGAAACTTATTTCATTATAACATTCCTATAAACATACCGAGTTTTTATTTAGTTATTGGCTCTTTTGTTATATTTAGTTTTAGCGTTATACGTTTAATAACTTCGGTATACGACAATATTAAAAAAAAATCTCGTTAATGTTCAAGATTTGAACAAACGATAAACAACTTTTGTTATGTTCATATTTGCCAAAAATATAGAAAACGATATCGCTATTTTTAATTTCAAGCCTCCCTTATAACCCCCACTCCTGTTCGTCTCAGCAAAGCCAATCATTAAGAAATGCAGTTATGCACGTGAAACGAAATATAAAAATATCGAAGACTGAGAAGCCTTATCGAACAAATAATTCTATTATTAGCAAATCCACGGGAAAGACGGGTATCAATCCTAAACACTGGGAGGGGTAAATGTCAAAATATTGTGCAATGTAAAGCCTGCTAAAAAATACCATCACCATTCAGCCTCAAATGAATTCCCGGGCGAAGCCGGGTATCTGAGATTTTATATATATATATATATATATATATATATATATATATATATATATATATCATGAGTACGATCTCAATAGCTGATTTCCCTTAAGGGAAATCTGCTAAAACATATGTTTTACACATAACTTATATCTATATACCTATATATCCCTCCCTTACAATAATAAACCTTTTATTTCTATAAGATTGGGAAATATGTTCTTCCTATGTCATGAAGTTTTACATTTATGGAGTTGAATGTCTATTGAGAGAATATAGGTGAATCTAAACTCATTCAAGAGTTTAAATAAACATTGTTTCCTATCAAAATATAAAGTTGACTAGACCACCATAGCATCAGTAGAAAAATGTGTTAAAAGTATTTGAAATTTTGTTGTTATAAAACTAGAGAATTTCAGTTGGCGGTCAGAAGCGGTAATCAGGCTGTGTAAGTGTCATAGAAATTCGCATGGTTTCCCATGAAATATAATGTTTGGGGATCGAAGAGGCTTCCCATTAAAGGATATATACGGAGATGCCCCTTCGCCCCTTTTTGTGAGTTTGAGAGAGTGGACTGTATGGTGTGATGAATGGTGGGGTATTGGTGGTGCAAATTATAAGGCATGGATGGGTACAATAGATATAATTACATGGACCATGTTTGTGGTCGATAATAAGAAGAAATGATAAGTAATCATCGCCCGACAGGCCCTTTTAGGCCTACTCCTGCATTTTGAGGGGGTTTTTCACTTCGATAATAATGGCTTCTTTCACTGGCCGCACTAGGCTCCCATCTTCTCGTCTTCTTCTTGCCCTTTCCTGCCGGTCCCCCTCGTGGCTGGATGCGCATGGCAGCGAGGTCCCTCTTCCCCTCCTTGTTTTCCCGCTTCATCGCCCGACAGGCCCTTTTAGGCCTACTCCTGCATTTTGAGGGAGTTTTTCACTTCGATGATAATGGCTTCTTTCACTGGCCGCACTAGGCTCCCATCTTCTCGTCTTCTTCTTGCCCTTTCCTGCCGGTCCCCCTCGTGGCTGGATGCGCATGGCAGCGAGGTCCCTCTTCCCCTCCTTGTTTTCCCGCTTCATCGCCCGACAGGCCCTTTTAGGCCTACTCCTGCATTTTGAGGGGGTTTTTCACTTCGATAATAATGGCTTCTTTCACTGGCCGCACTAGGCTCCCATCTTCTCGTCTTCTTCTTGCCCTTTCCTGCAGGTCCCCCTCGTGGCTGGATGAGCATGGCAGCGAGGTCCCCAGTCCAGGGCAAGGATGAGTGGCGGTGGATGACGTCATGGAGGTCTTGCGCCTACTTCACTCTTCGCGGGGTTGATTCTTCCGCGAACATATAATTATTATATTAACATATAATCTGACTAATCCCTTTGTTTCCATCACATATCGACAATATTGTAGTTGTAGGCTTATAGATTTAAAATTGTATAAGAGTGATATTTGTTTAAAAAAATTAAATTCTTATGACTAATTGTATTGTTCATTTTGTAAAATTATTTGTAAAGTTAGTGTTTCAAAAATCACTATCAAAATTTCAAATTTCTCTGTACGCATTAGAGAAACAAATAATTGTTTAGGACCTTTTTTTGTTTATCATTAAGAGATCTGTAAATTATGTTCGTTGACATTTTTCCTTCCGATCCATTAGAGCGGAGACATTGAAGCTATAGTGTAGCACTTTCAAATGAAATGCAATCTAAAATTTTGTTAGTTAGTTTAGCTGGAGTTTAGGGAAGTAATGTGGATGTTCATTCACAACGCTAAAATGGTGGAGAATAGTTTCATTTTAATAAGTAAGTACTATATTCATTGTTACAATTGTCAGATAGGAAATTGTAAATGAAGGCAAATTGGAAGGCATTCGAAGTTGGAATTGAACGGGGATTTGGAAGGGAACTTGGGATTGGAGTTGTAGATGGGTTTATAATGGGGTAAATTGTATAATGACATCAATTGCATAATTTTGGGCAAGTTATTAGTTTATTGTATTGAAATTAAAGTGCCCTTTATGCATCTCAGCATAATAAAAACGAGTTATCTTATTTCTGTACTTTTCATTTCTTATGTATTCAGTGTAACCAGTACATGTGCTAAGTGTAACAATGATCGTTGCTGTATAGTTTTAGTATATGTGTTCAGTGTAACCTTGGTCGTTGCTGTATAGTTTAAGCATATGTGTTCAGTGTAACAATGATCGGTGCTGTATAGTTATAGTATATATGCTCAGTGTAAACTTGTTTATTGTTGTATAGTTTAAGCATATCTGTTCAGTGTAACAATGATCGTTGCTGTATAGTTTAAGCATATGTGCCCAGTGTAACAATGATCGTTGCTGTATAGTTTTAGTATATGTGCTCAGTGTAACCTTGGTCGTTGCTGTACAGTTTAAGCATATGTGTTCATTGTAACAATGATCGTTGCTGTATAGTTTAAGCATATGTGTTCAGTGTAACAATGATCGTTGCTGTATAGTTTAAGCATATGTGTTCAGTGTAACAATGATCGGTGCTGTATAGTTTAAGCATATGTGTTCAGTGTAACCTTGTTTATTGCTGTATAGTTTAAGCATAGCTGTTCAGTGTAACAATGATCGGTGCTGTATAGTTATAGTATATGTGCTCAGCGTAACCTTGTTTATTGTTGTATAGTTTAAGCATATGTGTTCAGTGTAACAATGATCGGTGCTGTATAGTTTAAGCATATGTGTTCAATGTAACAATGATCGTTGCTGTATAGTTTAAGCATATGTGTTCAATGTTACCTTGGTCGTTGCTGTATAGTTTCAGTATATGTGTTCAATGTTACCTTGGTCGTTGCTGTATAGTTTAATCCTTTGTTTTTCCTTAATATTTTGAAATCTAATCCTGACAAAGAATTAAAATATTGACATGCATTGTATCTCAATAATCCAAGACTAGATATCACATTACATTTCAATTAATGTGCTAAAAAAAGGGAGGGGTAGGGGTTAAAAAAAGTATAAAGTATATTAAATATTTTTTTTATTGTTTTTTAAAGTCATCAAGCAAAATACAGAAATATTATTTTGTGTTCTATGAATAAGTCATCAATGATTAGAGCAACGGAAATGTTTTTCTAGATTTCATGAATGATGTGAAAATAGAATTTTGAAAGTGACCTTAAAGTGGAGTTTTTAAGCCAAAATGCTCACTCCCTCCCCCTTTCAAATATATTGAGTAAAGCTTTAAACTATACAGTGGGCACAATAAAAATGTGTTTGTTACCTCCAACAATTCTTTGGTATTTTCTTATACCATACTCTACATTTGGTTGAGGGAAGGAAATCAAGCATGTAATGATTATCTTTTTATTTAATTTTTTTTAAGCTTCTTAATTCCTTCTTCTTGTTCATTGGTTTATATTTCTCTTAAATGTCTTGTGTACCTTATCTAAAATATGTACATTATAAATATTTAACTTGTGATTGGTTTTGTATGAAAGTTCAGACTTTGCATTTTGTAGTCGATGCTTTTGTCAAACAATTTTATGCTTATTTTTTTAAAAAAAAGCAGTACTCAAATAAAGAGTAAAAATATAAGAAGAAAGATTGCTTTAAAATATATTTATTACTAAATTGTATAAATATCTAAATCGGATTAATAAAAATATTGGCACTAAGATGGCACTTGCTGCCAACTTATCACTTCCGCTCGGCAACCAAGGCTTCCAGTAGTCGTTCCTGAAAAGAGCTCTCCGGTCGACGGTATTGTTTTGAGTGGGCACCATCATCTTCCTGTAGATTGCTAGTTTGGATTCCAGAGCTGACACTACTTCGGGGAAGTCTGCTGAGCGGTCTCTGCACTCGACGACATCCACTAGGATCTCATAGAGGCAGTATTTAGTGTGGCAGTCACTACTCTCTGCAGAAGCTATATCTAAACACGTCGCGTTTACCATAGCTCTTTGCCGCACCTGAAATTAAAAATTATAAGAACAATTAGACTGGTAGATTCCGATTGGTGTTGTATGTAGCCAATCAAATCAATAGCTAAATAATGAAAGTAGGCAATAATGCTAGTTGTTGTAGAACAAAGTTCATTTTAGCATATTTTCCTTACGGTAAATCAGTTATTGAGGCGACAATTTTCTTCAAGTATCCATCAATCCTACTCAGGAGGTGACGAGATGAGATCCGTCCAAAACTGACTTTTGTGTGCGTGTGTGTGTGTGTGTGTGTGTGTGTGTGTGTGTGTGTTTGCGTGTGTTACGCTGTAATTCTTGTTTGACCATTACTAAACTCATTATATAAACGGTTTATATGAAACTTAACATGAAGTTCGTTCATAGCTGAGAATGGACCAAGGAGAGGGGGTTTATGGGATATTCATGTAGTGTACATGAGTCACTAAACACATAACTTTCAGCTTACATTTCAGGTCAAGGTTTACATTGGCTTCTTGTTACAATTAAAATGGAGAATAGAGGTTGACAGACCAAAAGCATGTGAAGTACATAGAAATCTTCTTATTTTACGCAAATCCTGAGAGTCGGACTGCCATGTTCTTAAACGATTGTACGCGGCTATTACAGAAATATTGATTAAAGATGAAATAATTCATTTAATGCTTTATATGGTCCTCTAAAAATTATATTCAATCGCTAAGACTAACCTGTCTGTCCATTCTAAAAGTCTGTGTAAACGGGGCTGTATAAACTAAGCAGATTTGCCATGAGTTTGTACGGCTCTCTATTAATCTCTTCTTTCCATATATTTTTATACTTCTATATAAAATTCCGATGAGTAGAAGTGCAGGCTTACTAAAGGCTGAAAGCAATTAGAAAAGCTTCAAATTTTTAATAAGTTTCATAATAACAGATATATTTTGAATTTTCGGATCATTTCCTTTAAAACCTCCCTTATTCCCAGTCCGGTTTCAGCAAATTAACGACTATGAACTTAAGTGTTACATGAAGCGGTTTAATATCGATTACAATATAGATCAAATCTTCAAGTTAAGAACGTAAAATCTCAATTGATGGCGCCTTCGCAATATGTATTTGTATGTATGCAAATACGTACAATAAAAGTTCGATAAAAACTATATCTGACATTGAAACTGCAAATAAAGTGGTTCATGGGATAACAACGAATTCTTAATATGGCATGAGAAGCAGAGGGGGTTACTGGCCGAAAATTAAAAAAAATGTAAATATCTTGGTTAATATTCAAGATAAATAAAATATGTTTATACACACAGTTTTCAACGGACCTCATTTTTGTCATCTCCTGGGAAGGATCGATTGATATTTGAGGAAATATTTCTAAAATCGACTCACGAATACGACCTCAATAGCTGACCGATTTCGCTTAATAAGGAAAATCTCATGCAGTAGTGAGTTTTCTTGACATTTTAGACGCGTTCGATATTGATGGTCACAAAGCTGTTACTCCGTTTACTGGAGCAAAGAGGAGCGTCTTGCGACCTAAGAAATGACATTGAGGCTCTGCAGCATGAGATGTTAGGGACTTGAAGGCAAATATTAGCAAATCTGTGCAGAGCCTCAATGTGGGCTATTGTCGCCAATCTCACCTTATACGTATTGTAATATTGCTATGAAATTTTAGAAAATGATGATTAACTGTCAAATAGGTTTGGATATAACTCGTAGAATACCTGGACGATGTTCTATCAACTGCTTTCGTTTATGACATGACAGTCAATATACTACAATGGTCATTATATTAAAGACTATAAGACATATTATTATTATTCAGATAATTCTTAGAAAGTTTGAACTATGTATAACCCCTCCAAAAAAAGTAATTGTGCATAAAGTTGAAGCACGACTTTGATTTGAAGTTATTTATTTTAAAGGAGTAAAATTGATTATTTAAAAATAAGATAATTCATAAGTCTTGTTCTATGAAATATAATAAAGGAAATACTCACGAGATCATATGGAGCTGGAGGTCGCCCTAGAATCGAACCTGCAACACTGTTCTCTACATCAGCTGGATCATAAGGCACTTCTCTTCCACTCTCGCCAAAATACCTGTCTGTGTATGACATTGGAAATTCTGGCACAAAGTCTGTGAATACCTTTAATTTTACTATTTTTTAATTTAATAATCCAAAATGAAGGCATAGCTCTTTAAATGTTTACTAAAGTAATACATGAATATATTATCTCATAATTAACTAGCCTAAAGTTATGTATACCTTTCGTAAATTGGCCCATATATATATACATAATATGGAATAATTAAAAAGGAATAATAAAAAAAAAAATAATTCATGTTTTGGTAGATCTCAGTTACATGGAATGTACGGAGAAGAAAAAAAAACTTTATTCAGTAATAAAAGTTTGGGCTGCCCAAATATATTTGGTTACCGACACAGCTAAATCACCCACTTATAGTGTATTATTTTAAAGTCCGATATAGTTTATTATTTAAAAAAATATACCTGATTTCAGATCTTAATGTATAGAATCTGATAATGGGCTATTTTTAGAAGGTAGAAATTGAGAAATTCGAAAATATGGCTTTTACACCTCCTGAACTGCTTACACAAGTAACACATATACTCAAAACTAGTGAAGTGAACTCTATGAATTCACACGCATTATTCCTAACCCATCTTAGAGTTTAGGCTATACAAAAACATAGCCAACAACAACATAACCATAAGGCTATTCTCAGAGACTACAAGGTGTGGGTGTTATAAGTGAAGTCCGATTTTAAAAATCGTGTATTTCAGTTCTTCGAAATGCCAGGTATTTTTTAAAAAAAAGCAATTGGCATTCTTCTTAGGAAAAAAGAAAATAATCAAAACACAATAAATAAATTTTGAAGTTATGTCCATGTGCTGTCTATTATTGATTTTGGATAGTACAAGACTTGAGGTGGTTTGAAACGACTTGGGAAACCTTTTTATCATTATCTGTAATCTTTAGTTAGATAGGCGTTGGTTCTTGAATTATTTTCCGGATAGTGGGGTATCGACTGTAAGAAGTACTCATTTGATCAAAATATGGGCAACAGTTTCGGGCACCTTTGGTATCCTTCTTACATTGAACAACAATGACACGGTGACAACAGGGAGTTACTATCTCTAGTGGAAGAGATATATAATGAAGAAGAAATCCAGCCGAAAAGAAATTTAGTGAAGATGAAATCCAGTGGAAAAGAAATTTAGTGGAAATGAAATGCAGTGGAGAAAAAAATCTAGTGCTGAAGAAATTTAGAAGAGAAAAAAATCTAGTGTAGAAGAAGTGTAGTGAAGAAGAAATCATTTGGATATGAAATCCAGTGACAAAGAAATCTATTCCTAATAAAATTGAGTTGTTCCTACCTGTGGGGTACTCTCGCTCTCGGTGGTTGCACTATACTTGGAACATACCGCTTACCATTATTCATTACGGACTTTCGGCGACATTAAACCCAAAAAATCTAATCTTTATGGAGATGATATATAGCATTTTAGTTATAAAAGATGATGACCCAGCAAAACTGAAAAAAAATATTCTTTTGCTATAAAGGCATCTGATGGACTAATGGCTAATAAGCCACAATCAGGATATTTTACTAGTCACCTTGATAAAGTTTTTAGTTTGGACTATGGAAAAAAGACTAAACTAGTTTGCTCGTATTAAAAAATTATGTAAGAAACTTAAATCGCTTCAATTCTTATTAAATAATGTCAAAATTGTGTTAATTAATTATTTTTCTTTTATGAGCTCCGTAACTAATTGTCTAAATTAAAATTTTTAAATAAAGAAAAAATATTTTCAAAATTATTAAAAAATAGTATAAAATATAACAAAATAAAATTAAGGAAGCGTTAAAATTAAACTATGTGAAACTAATAATTTGGCGAATAATCCAGGTATGAGGATGATGGAAGTCTAGGGCACTAGTTTAAAAATGTATTATACACTATTGTTCACAAAAACAAATACAATAATTAGTAACATAGTTTGAGTTATAAAAGTCCGTCACGCAGGGGCTGCGGAAACTAAGCAGATTTCCCACGTGAAGTTTTACAATAGGGAAATCTGCCTAATAACAACTGTAGTAGTAAGAAACCTCTAAACCTAAAACATTATTTAGGGCGTAACAACCCAGTAGTTTCTAGCCCCAAAAAACAGTTGACCTAACCTCTAAACCTATTCACGAGGGGCGAAGTTATAGAAACGGCCGCCAGAGCTCTCGCCGGAAAGTTCGAACATAGCTTACTGGTGACCAGTATCACGCAGAATACAAATGCAAATATCTCGGTTAATATTCAAGATAAAGAATAAATGCATATAACAATATTTATAGTAAATTTAATTTCCAATAAGATTGATTCTATACAATCTTTCGATCCGATGCATAATAACGGAGATATTTCGAATTTTTGAAAATCCCCCCCTCCCACTGGTCCGATTTCAGCCGTTAACGAACTTGATCTTCCTTTTTACATAAAACGATTAAATACCGAGTTTGGTGACGATTAAACAAAAATTGCGACCGCTAGAGTGTTAACAGACAAATATATATATATGTCTATATATATATATATATATATATATATATATATATATATAGTTTTGAACGGACCTCATTTTCGTCATCTCCTGGGTAGGATCGATGGACATTTGAAGAAATTTTTCGAAAATTCCGTCATGAGTACGACCTCAATAGCTGATTTCCCTTAAGGGAAATCTGCTAAAACGTAAAGAAATGAATGGTGTAGGTGTGGTTTAAAGTTTGTTGTAAATGTCAATTGTTAAGAAATATCTTTCCATAGAAACTCTATTGCTAATTTACTAGATTTATAACCATACTCGGTAAACATATAGCGTTATGCATTAGGTTAACTCAAAAAACCGTAATTTAATATTTCAATTACAGAAGAATACAATATGATTTATATTCAACAGAAAGTCTGGAGACTTCACGGAGCAACAAACATACTAAGATTTACCTTCGACATATATGTGCATCATTTCCAGAAGACATTAACGCTTTCTCCAACTTAAGGCTTTTATATTGAATATCTATTAAAAAATATTCATTGTTTAAAAATTAATCAAAGAACTCCATGTCTGAAGGATTAAATTATTTATACGCAAGATGAATAATATCAAATGTGCTCAATTATTAAATATAATTACAAAATATTTCTCATAAAAAATCGGTCGAAAACATAATTTATAATTAAATGCGTCGTCTCTTTAAAGGTGATTGATTTTATAAAATGTATTTATGGAATTTGAGCTAGTTTTTAAAGAAAGTATTAAATAAGAAACAATGCTGTCCATAATATGTAAAGACATTAATTGGCACAATAATAGAAAATGTTCGATAAAAAACCAAAATATTTGACGTATCTTCTAATGTTGAGATAACACTTAATGGAAATAAACACATTTCAATTTCAAACACTGAGTAACAACATAAAGACGATAACATACTCTTGACTATTTTCCATTTTCCACTAATTAGACCTTCATTATTCCATATTTCATCCATGTTTATAAGAGCTTCATCCCTAGGCCCAGGGAAGTTGTTCATCAGTGAGGGCCAGTGGTTTATACCATCAATATTTTTCAACATTTTTGGGTTGCCACCTAAACACAAGGATCAAATTATTACAAACTATTAATCCAAATATAATATATTATATCAAAAATTAGGGAAATTGAACAACGCATTCTAAGGGTTTGTGATGTCTATACACAATTTCCCGAATTTTTAATTCCCTTCCCCTCTAAATCTCCCCCCCCTTTGACCGTCAAGTATTGTAATTAAGAAAATTTTCGGTTTTCAAATTTCAACGGAGTTACCCGTTTTGAATAGTTTCGGCGTGACGTCTATACGTATCTCATAACTCAAAAAAAGAACTAGCCATTGAATGTTGGAATTTCATTTTTAGAGCTTAAATATAATTTAAAACTCTTTTGAACAAAATCGACTAGTGTGTGGAGGTGATGTTTAGAGATAGGAGATACCAAACCTTGGCATAGAACCATTTTTGTTAATCATAAAACGATCTTCATGTTATATTGAAAGACATTTTTTGTTCGATGTACTGGAAAGGAGATATCGTATATTACTTTCAAATTTAATCATATTGAATGAAACGATTTTTTTAAAAATATATTGTGACATTTTGATAACTTAACAAACGTGGAGGCTATTAAAATCATCAAAAGAACTAATATTTTTCTTTTACTTTTTGAAAACCATTTATAGAATTTCCTTTCAGAATTATTTCTACTCATACTATTTATAATATATTTGCCTTACCAGCAGCTGCATAGAGTGTAGGTAACCAGTCAGTGATGTGGAAAAGCTCACTAGATATTCTTGGCTCACTGAAAGATGGACTCCAAATAACTGCAGGAGTTCGCACACCTCCATCATGAGTGGATGCCTTTAACTGGGAAAATAAAAATGAATGGTTTTCTCTTAATAGTTTAAAAGAAAAAAAAATACTCCTCTATCATTTGTGGACCGCGCTTTTCTTCATAATATTATTGTGTCTAGGCGTAGACTTTTGGAATTGGTGACGTGATGGTTGAAAAGAAAAAATCTCTATTATTAGCAAGACTTTGTATAAATTAATTAAAGCAAATTAACAAAAATCTAACGCAGCTTAGTTTTAACGAACTTAGCATTAACTATAACGTGTATCCTAATGTTACAATTGGATCTGAGTTTCGAAAACGTTGTTTTTGTTTCTCCTTGAGACGGTTGTTTTGCTTTATGCTTATTTCAGTCTGAACAACGTATATTTTTACTCCAATTAGAATTTTAAGAGCTTCGCTAATTAGGTGATGTCGCTCATTAAACTTTAAAAAAATCATTAATATGGTAATAGAAGTATAAGAAATGCAACATGTAGAACACAAAACAACATAAATATTAACAAAAACTCAGAAATCTGGATGTACACAGTAGGCCTATTTTCTTCTACAATATGTTTTTTTTTTTTTTTTTTTTTTTTTTGACAGTGCACATTCAGAGCAACAGCTCCATCTTCAGTGCTCGTTGACATAAAAAAAAAACAAGGAACTCATGTAACAAGCAGCATATAAATTAATTCGTTCCTCTACCTCCCAGATTCCCTACAAAAAAAACTCGGAACGCAAGGATAGAATAAAAAAAATAATAAAAAATATAATTAAAAATAATGAAGTGATGAAAAAAAAATTAAAAACAACTAAAATAATATGATTATAACAAGTTAAAACAGAATTCAAAGTTGAATTAAAAATAACACTTAAATATCGAGTTTAAAGACATTTTTGGAAAATCGCGACATAAGTACAACCTCAATTCTTTTAAGTAAATCAGCTAATAGCTAAGTCAATGAGAAAAACAAGACCTAATAGGTACAGCTAATACAGAAATGTAAATTTATAACATGTGAAAAACAAACTTTCCAGATGAATCGTAACCGAACTCAACTGGACCATTGGCCTAAATAAAACGGGAGTTTGGGCATAAGTATTGGTTACTACTTATTAAACTCAACTGCCTACGACTTTGAAAATGGTGCCCTCGCATCACAAAGGCTTTCCATGTGCACTCGAACATCAGTCAATAAATGGACTCTTATAAATTTGACAATAGTAATACTGATATATATTGTTGTCACACTTGTCGGTGA
Source organism: Riptortus pedestris (assembly GCA_019009955.1). Taxonomy (NCBI): domain Eukaryota; kingdom Metazoa; phylum Arthropoda; class Insecta; order Hemiptera; family Alydidae; genus Riptortus; species Riptortus pedestris. The sequence goes on from CM032228.1 coordinate 44,867,194, forward strand.
AAACCGTCGTTACTGGCTGATGATCGAGTAGAGATGGCAAGCGCTTTCGATGCGAAGGGCCATCTACCAACATTTATTAGATCGGTTCCACGGTGGAATAACGAGCTGACTGAAGTACGAAGAGGAACCACCAAACTTTGATTGGCTTATCAAAGAACAAAACCAAATCCAAAATCCAGAGCAATCAATTCCCTACAGTACGACATAAATATCAGAGATTTCTTAAAACAAGTAATTTAAAGCCTGGAAAGAAAACTGCAACAGCCTTGACAAAAGCTCTTCCTGGACATGGCATATAAATATTCTTCAGGGAAAATTAAATACCAGGAAAAAAATTAAAATAATTGATCAAGGCTATACATCAATGAATCCTCAAACACATTTATTTCACTCTCTTAATAGTGAGGATAATATTAGTACTGTAATCTGCAATACTGTCTTAATACTGCGCTTCCTCAGAGTTCTTCACTGTGCTGAATCAGGGTCCAGACTTGACCTATCCGGAACAACAGTGGTGATTTATAGCCTGAAGAAGGTAACCGTAGTGCTTCCGAAAATTAGCACAGAGAAGTGTGATGAAATGACCGATGGAACAGAAAGCCGGTTTGGGGAAGAAGTGTATTAAAGCTGTACCTCTGTCTGGAGATTGATTTAAAAAAAAATCCTTGAATAGACTGAGTTTGCACTTTATGTATACAAACTGGCAGAACCAACCAACCTACTATAAATTATTCGTTTGTATTATAATAAGTTGTAAATCTGAAAGTAACATAATAAATATGAAAAACAGCGATTTTTTACCCCTCTGAGTGGCCAATTGGATCCTCTGTTGTAAAACCCAAAGACTGTGTCTACAGTTGGTGCTCCATTATCGGAAATAAATACTATAATGGTATTGTTGAGAATACCTTTATCATTGAGCGATGAAATTACCACTCCGACCGAATTATCTAATTCCCGGACCATACCTGAAAATATAAAATAGCTTATTATAAACTAGCTGTAAAGTAAGTTTTATGCCATGACTGGCAATGTCCAGTGTCATTGAAAGGACAGATTCATAAAAATACATGAGAAATCTATTACCTATGTATTACTTATCTATTATTATTATCTAAGTCAGGAGCTTGCTTGCACGAATCATCAAGAAGTTACATTCAATTGAAACATCAGACTATAGGTATTTTATATTATAACTTCATTGAAAATTGATATATGCACATTCGATAGAGGTTGAACAGAGTTTTATAAGATGATAGAGAATGGTTTTTCTATGGATGATTAGGAAAACTATGCCAACCTACAATTATTAGGAAAGGGAATCAAAATCGGTACCTTCATAAACTAGTGGTTATAGTTCTTTCAACTCTGGATCAACAAGTAGACGTAGGCAGGACCGATTTGTGGAACGCCTGGAACATGAGGGTGTTTCGTCACCCTGACCTTCTGCCCGACCTGGAGCGGAGGAAAGGGTCCAGCTCCACGGTCATAGGCTGCTTTGTAGGCTCTCTTAAATTTTGCAATGTCACATCTATTGTAATTTTCGTTTTCACTTCTTGCAGTCTCTCATCCGTCACTTTCACGAACCTAAGACCCCCTATTTTTTCAGATCATTTATTATGATTTCTTTCCGCAATGAAACTGGGTGGGTTCTTCTTGAAGTAATAACAACTTCATGTAGTACAGACTCAACTAATTTTATGCCCTACAATCCCTGAAAACAACCTAATCCTTCGCCTATATCTGGAAATGTTGACAATATCAATTTCGTCTCATTTGACGCTTTAAGTCGGAAAACATCTTCGTCCAAGGAAATCAGCCCCAGACGCAGGCAATCCTCTGCTCCAATAAGGGGGTTATATTATGTTTTGATCACTTCATATTTAAGGCGTTATTTCTTTTTTTCCCAAATGACATGAATCTTTATTTATCCTATGGAAGTTGTGGACTCACCTCCATTAAATGTTTGCGTGGCTAGGCTGTAGTTTAATTGATAACGAGGACTCAAATAGTTTCTTCAAGGTATCTAAGCCTATGGCATTACAGGTTGCTCCACTGCCAAGCTGGCATTTCAGTGCTTTTGGACCAGTTTGGGAAGGAACAGATAAGTTCGAACAAGTCTCTTTTTTGGAAAGTCCTGTATCATCTGAAAAACATCTTCATCCTCGTCGAGATCTCTTGAATACACAATTTCCTCATTACTTGCATTCCTCACGGTTTCTTTTTACTGAAGGCATACTGAACTAAAATGGTTCAGCTTCTTACACTTAAAGCATGTTTTTTCCCTTAGCTGGACAGTTGGTAGCGCCTCTATTTTGCTGGCCGCCACAAAACCGGCAACTAAACCTTGCCTTTGCCTTAATTGCAAATTCGAGTAATGTACAGTTTTTTCTTGATCTATTTCATTCATTTTTAAAGCCAAAATCTCGGCTTCCTCATCTGAGACACTTAACTCTATTGGTCCAATGTCAATGATTTTTTGGCTAAATGTCTTTTTTGTATTCGAGAATCGGAAATCGCTGCGACCATGCGATCACGTATCAAATTTTCTTCTATTTCAAGTTTTGATAGCTCTGCTTAATTTAAAGGAACACCTTGCAGCCAACTCATGAAGCCGATTGATAAAATCTTTACACGTCTCTGTAGGAAGCTGAGTTCCACTATTAATAACAACCCGCTAATAGGTTACTATTTCGTCGTTAAAATACTTATCTAGACGGACAATTATGGCATCAATCGTTGCATCAGGTTTGCATATCTTTCGAATTAGCTTCAACCCATTTTGTCTATAACCGTACAAAACTTTATCTTTGGGTTCAGCTTGCATGCCTTTGGCCCTAAAGCCTCAGCAAGCATGATACCTTGAATAGCTCCCAGTTTTCTCCTGCTTTCTCCTTATTTGAAAAGTCAAATGGTTCTGGCAAAGGAATATTACTTGTCATTTTCTTCAACTGATAGTATTCACCTTACACCATGTTCTTAAGCACAAAAAAGGTTTAGAATGTTTAATCAGAATGTGTCTTTTTATTCATAACTCATGACTGTTGAACAAAAGCCTATCTTATGAATTTGCAAAACATATGTTTTACACCTAACCTATATCTTACAATTACACTTAAGTATTTCTGCTTTAGATCTACATAAATCGAGAAAATGTAGAATCATATGATAGAGAATATCTGTATCCAGTAGATAAGACTTTGAATAATCTGTAATACTATATAAATGCTTTAAAAATTGACAACCAGAACTAATATTTCAATTAAACCAAAGGTCTGCTGAGTGCCTACCTGCCAGGATCTTTCTTTCAGGATTAGCGTCGACTGCACCCGGAGCTGCATCTCTGACGAAGTGTAGGTTGCCTTTGTGAGGAGCGGCGTGGGTCAAAAAGAGAAGCAGCCCTTCATGCCCATTGTGATTTTTAATCACCGATGTGGCTTCGTTGGTAAGCAGATGTGTTAAGTACGTACCGTACACTTCTTGCCAGATTGGAGTTTTATTACGCCAGAAGTCCCGACCAGATGCTCCCTAAAAAGAAGTATTTTATAAATACGGATTATTGAGTTAATTACAGAAATTATATGCTAGTCCAGAATAGAGTTTGTTAGGAACAGGTAAACATTGGTGGGAATATACCTTAAGCTATTAAAACAATCCATATGATAATGTTTGAATGAATAAGGTTGTTTTTTCCCCTCTTTTATGTGATCGATGCCCATTCAAAAATCGCAAGAGGTCTATACGTAAAGGTTGATTTTTTTAAAAAATATCTGTCATTTGTCTGTACCTTTTTACTAAAGTGAGAATCAAAATGACTTTTTCTCGTACTATTAATTGAGGTTTTGAATGGCTATCATTGTCAATAATTTGATTTTCGTTTTTGGTTTCCCACTCAAGTTAAAACTCCTCACCCTTTGATTCAAACATCCTATTAGCAGAGAATCAGTGCAACCGACTACAGATATATGGGCCTTGGGGCCTTGTGGGTTTTGGCCATTACTCCAAGAAGTGGCCCTTAAGCCATAGTAACTATTCTCCGACGTAGCGCTGGTTATGGTACGTTAGTGCCGAAAGGTCTTAATACTTAATTATATTAATATTAACTTTAATAGATTTCTAAACATGGTGCGGACCTCCAGATTATATGGCCTGTTTCCCAGTTCTGCACTCCCATATCAAGCACCAAACAAATTGGGTTTTGAGTCATCTATCTTCTTATTTATAATATAGGTATATATAAAAAAAGCAGTAGCTTCATGCATTCGACATTTAGTTGACAAATTAATTGAGCTTTCTTATACTCATTTAAAGGAACCAACTTTAAGAGATGACAATGTTCTATTGTACCTTAAATGTTTTTATTCTTACGTACGAACTATGCTACAATACAAACCAGATCCGTGAAAACGAAATCATAATAACCAAGTGCTCCATTCAGAAATCCGTAAAAAGTGTCAAAACCTCTGTGCATTGGAGTGTGAGCCCATGATTTGAAGCCCACATGCCATTTACCAACAAGGTGAGTCTTGTAGCCGAGTTTCTTGAAATACTGTAATACAAGGAACAAATTAATTTTATTTGCATTTTTTTTTATGCGATATTGGGGAAAGTCATTTCAATAGGTATGAGTGAAATGCTGGGCTCTTCCACAGAAATTTTTATTATTTATTAACATCCACTTTTTGCTACTATGACTAATTGGGAGGTTTTATATACAAGTTACTTCCTTTTTCTAGCCAAGGTGGGACTAAGTATTTTATTTAATGAGTTCGTCTTTTAAATAAATGTCTTTTGTGCAGGCGGGGATCGAACTCGCCTCTCCAAAAACACCCCAGCGCTCCATTTGGAAATTTCAGTAGGGTTGGTCATCTTCAGAGAGCTGAGGAATGTGAGAGAGAGTGTTAAAGAAGCCCAATTAATGCCTAGGGTTAAAGGAGTTTTGGCGATCTTCGAATAGAGGAGAAATTGGATCCACGCTTAGTTTTAGTGAAGAGTGTTCATCAAATGTGAAATTCCTGAAATGTCCTTCTCTCGAAGTGCGAGCTTGTGGTGATAAAAATGCCTACCAACAATAGGGCAAGTCGATCAATCAATTCCTATGGCCTGAATAAGGTAGAAATCCTTTTGAAATCTTGATGTTCGATACATTACCGAACAATATTGTTTGAGGAGGCCCCCTTCGTGCTAAGAAACACTCAGGGAAGTTTAGGAGTTAAGCGGTAGAATGGTCAACTTCAAATACCGTGTCCAGATGTCTAGCCTTGTCCGACATGGAACCAAAATTAAAGAAAAAGAAACTAACTAAATAGGCCTCGTTGATTCCTGCTCATCTTCAGTCAGTGGCACTGCGAAGTCTACATCACGTTTTGAGAAGGGTCGATCTGGGTGAATCAAGACTTTCTGAGAACTGTGGAGGAGATCGGCATGTTCAGTTCGTGTAATGTAACATCGTATAAATTTTAGAACACTAGTGATCTAATATTCAGTTTTGATAAATGAATGAGTGAAGGCGAACAGGAGCATAAAAATCTCAGACTATGAGTTTTGCAATAGCTGACGTCTTGGGAATGAGTGCAGGATCTTTTATGGAGGAATCCAAGGTTGAGTTAGAGATTCTACCACCTACTGATTACTTCAATAATTGTTTGGTTTTACTAATACCAGTTATTTCTGTCCGAACTATTTAATAAGGCATTCCTTGCACGATCAATAAAGAGACTGTACTTCGCATCGAAATAACTTTATTATACGTTAGCAATTCAAATGGTTTCAGGTCTTAAACAAACATTATTGCTAGGTAAAAAAAGACTCGAAACCTCCAATTATTAGGCAAAATAGCTTTTCTATAGAGTTTATCTAGACCGTACATAGTGGATGCCAAAGTTATTACAATTGGTATCATAAATTCATTTTGACTAACCAGTCCACTTATTTTATAAACAAGACATGGTACCCGTCGTTGACGGGTTGAAATAGAAATGGTGTCCCGTTAACGAAAAAGTAGATACACAAAACCATACCGTCATATTCATCAATAACACAAATCCCCTGTAACATGAACAGTAAAAGTCCTGCCATTCATTTGTTTTACCCGAGATATAAACAGTTAGACAAATATATGATTAGAATTGCTGTTATCGGGAAACTAATTTATAGTAATTTGGTTTCGAAAGATAAACATTGGATAATCGGAAGCACTAAATTGTCAATTTATTGCCATCAAATAAGTAATTTTGAGCATGAAGCGTCTATTGGACGAATATTGGGGCTTTTATTATCAAATAAATCTAGTTTCCAGTCAAAATAAAACGACTATGTCATCTTAGCATTTACAGGATACGTATGATAAAAGTTTGCCAGGCATTCTGATATAATACCATAGAAGAATGTATGAGACGTAAAGTATCCAAGTAAGGAGTAAGGTGGAGCTTAGTAGTTCTATATGAGTTTCTGCAAAATGTACCTAACTTTCTAATCCGTGCAATAGATGGTTCTTCTATTTCCCAAGATGATAATATTCGCTAGGTGCGTAGGTTTGGAGTGGGTTGTTTCGGTGATCATGTAGTTTTCCCGTATCCACCATTCCGAAGACACTGGAAATTTGATGGTGTTCCTTGGACTGTGGTAAGGCATTGATCGATATCATTACCGATGAGAGCTACAATGTGGCCGGTGATCCACAAGGTGCGGCTGAAGAAGCTGTTGTACTCTCAAACACTTGAGCCTGGAAGCGAGGTTGATCCTTGTGTTACCAAGGACCGTGTTGATGCGAAACTCATACTCACCAGAATATCACAAACTCCACTAAACTGAAACTATGGATTTTTTTCGTAAAACACCTAAAAATATGAGTCGTTAACAAACAAACCCTTCTGAAGACATGAAGAGCCTCCACTTATCTGTATCGTTTAAAGATACTGAAGCCACTTATTAAGCCATTTAAATAAGAAAATATCTTTACATTAAATCATTTAACTGTTTTCTTCTGGCAAAAGTTAGTCTCTGTACAAAAGAAAAATATATTATTTACTTCCCACATCTGTAAAATCTATATATATATAAAATTGTAACCTCTGTCTGTACATTGATTTTTTTCGCGAAATTTCACGATAACTTTTCGTTTCACATGTCATAGACACCATATCTGCATTTTGTTTCTTTCGTGTATGTTTGTTTGTTTGTTTGTTTGTTTGTTTGTTTGTTTGTTACCTTTTCACGCATAAACGGCTGAACCGAATTTTATGAAACTTGGTATGTATATTACTACTAACCCAACTTAGACTTTAAGCTATATTAAATTTCTCTGAGACGAACAGGAGTGGGGGTTATAAGGGAAGCCTGAAATTGAAAATAGCGATATTTCGTTTTGTATTGGTTTTTCGGTAAATATGCACATAACAAAAGTTGTTTATTTTGTTATTTAGAGTAACTTTTGTTATATACACTTTTGTCGTATACCGAAGTTTAAATGCGTTATACGCTAAAAATTATAGTGGGAGTCAACAATATTATTTGCCAAAAAAGATTCAACCGAACTAAATAAAACTCGGTATGTGTATTAGCAGTGAGGCCTTCATTATAATAAGCCATACCAACATTTCAATGGACGGGCAGGAGTGGGGGTTATAAGGGAAGCCTGAAATTAAAAATAGCGATATTTCGTTTCCTATTGGTTTTTCCGCAAATATAAACATAACAAAAGTTGTTTATTTTGTTATTTGGAGTAACTTTTGTTATATACACTTTTGTCGTATACCTAAGTATAAATGAGTTATACGTTAAAACTTTAGCGGGCACCATCGGCTGAACCGAACTTAACAAAACTCGGTATGTCAATTAGCATTAATTCTTCCATGATTATAAATTATACTAAAATTTTTAGGTTCGAACGGGAGGGAGGTTAAAAGGGAGGCCTGAAATAAAAATTCACCATATTTACACGTACAAGAGACGGGAAATATAAAAATATCGAAGACTGTGAAGCCTTATCGAACGAATAATTCTATTATTAGCAAATCCACGGGAAAGACGGGTATCAATCCTAAACACTGGGACGGCTAAATGTCAAAATATTGTGCAATGTAAAGCCTGCTAAAAAATACCATCACCATTCAGCCTCAAATGAATTCCCGGGCGTAGCCGGGTATCTGAGCTAGTATATATATAAAATTGTAACCTCTGTCTGTACATTGATTTTTTTCGCGAAATTTCACGATAACTTTTCGTTTCACACGTCATAGACACCATAACTGCATTTTGTTTCTTTCGTGTATGTTTGTTTGTTTGTTTGTTTGTTTGTTACCTTTTCACGCATAAACGGCTGAACCGAATTTTATGAAACTTGGTATGTATATTACTACTAGCCCAACTTAGACTTTAGGCTATACTAATATTCTCTGAGACGAACAGGAGTGGGGGTTATAAGGGAGGCCTGAAATTAAAAATAGCGATATTTCGTTTCCTATTGGTTTTTCGGTAAATATGTACATAACAAAAGTTATTTATTTTATTATTTAGAGTAACTTTTGTTATATACACATTCGTCGTATACCTAAATATAAATGAGTTATACGCTAAAAATTATAGCGGGCGTCAACAATTTTATTTGGCACAAAAGAATCAACCGAACTAAATAAAACTCGGTACGTGTATTAGGACTAAAGCTTTCATTATAACAAGCCATACCAACATTTCTAGGGACGGGCAGGAGTGGGGGTTGTAAGGGAGACCAGAAATTAAATATAGCGGTATTTCGTTTCCTATTGGTTTTTTGGCAAATATAAACATAACAAAAGTTGTTTATTTTGTTATTTAGAGTAACTTTTGTTATATTCATTTTTGTCTTTTAACAAAGAATAAACGAGATATACACTATAAGCTAAATAGGGAGTCAACTATTTCATTGGGCGCTAACGATTGAACCGAACTTAAAAAAACTTGGTATGTCAATTAGCATTAATTCTTCCATGATTATAAGCTATATTAAAAATTTTAGGTTCAAAGGGGAGTGGGGATTATAAGAGAGGCTAAAACGAAAAACCGTTCTTTTTTCTATTTGTTTTTCGGCAAACGTGCACATAACAAAAGTTGTTTACTTTGTTATTTAGAGTAACTTTTTTGTGCATTCACTTTTGTCGTAAAATGAAGTAAACACGGGATATACGCTAAACGGGAGTCATTAATTATATTAGTACTTATTTAAGGGGGTTTTAATAAATGAATATTATGACAAATGATGTTATGTTTTCGTCTTATATGATAGTTCAAAGTATGATTCGGATTAGTGAGGTTATAAATCTGAATATTTCGTTTCCTATTGGTTTTTCCGCAAATATAAACATAACAAAAGTTGTTTATTTTGTTATTTGGAGTAACTTTTGTTATATACACTTTGGTCGTATACCTAAGTCTAAATGAGTTATACGTTAAAACTTTAGCGGGCACTAACGGCTGAACCGAACTTAACAAAACTCGATATATCAATTAGCATTAATTCTCCCATGATTATAAGTTATATTAAAAGTTTTAGGTTCGAACGGGAGGGAGGTTAAAAGGGAGGCCTGAAATAAAAATTCACCATATTTACACGTACAAGAGACGGGAAATATAAAAATATCGAAGACTGTGAAGCCTTATCGAACGAATAATTCTATTATTAGCAAATCCACAGAAACGACGGGTATTAACCCTAAACACTGGGACGGGTAAATGTCAAAATATTGTGCAAAGTAAAGCCTTGCCAAAAAATACCATCACCATTCAGCCTCAAATGAATTCCCGGGCGAAGCCGGGTATCTGAGCTAGTAATAAATAAAATAATACCTTATTCATGCATGTTGATTACTTACCTCAGGGAAAATGGTTTCTTCAAGTGGAATACTTTTACAGCTGCCGGCCCGTATTGGCAAACCTTGCATTCCTAAAATTTTGAAAAATAAACAAGGAAATGAAAAGTACTGATTAAGTATAAGTATTATACTATAAATTATTAAAAATTCCAGTAATATATTCTTTATTAGCATTCATCTAGATAATGCAGTCTAGAGCCCGACAGTAAAACCTACCGTATTTGTAGAAGCCATTCGGTGAGTTGTAGTGGTAGCACTGATGTGGGGGTATTGTTTGAGAGCGGTTGACGGGCATTTACAATGTAGCGGCAGCATTCGTTGCCATGGTAACGTGGAGAGCGTTGTCATGGCAACTGAGCCAGCGAGCGGGGTACGTACAACAAAACGTTATACTGGCTATTGTTTTTTATTCGTTTCACCCATGCATATTTAGTTCCTTCTTTTTATAGGTTTAAATATAAATATTTTACAATTAAATAAAAAACACTGTTGTGCTTTGAAAATTTTCATTTATTTGACGAAAGAACATCAAAAAAAAAAAAAAAATGAAGTATGACCTTCATCAACCATACGAGCGTTACAAAGCTATCTTATTTATGAGATAACGCCTCTCACAACGTCAAAGCTACCCCAGAAGCAAAGGTAAAGTCCTAGTTACCCCATTATACCGACAAAACATTTCTTCCTTCAGTGTGAGGTTACTTTTGATTTTTTTAATGTGTCTACTCACCGAGGTATTGATGACGGACGTTAAGTCGAAGCAGCAACCAGAAACACTGGCCCCATCCTCCCTGTTCCCCAAAGAGGTAGCCGCATTTTCTGGAGCTTCATCCCGGCTACAAGACAAACCCGACACTCTGGTTCTTGCAAGATGCAGCCGTCTTGGCCATATCTAGAGTGACTTAATCCCAACTGTATCCAGGTGGTTGTAGGAGGATTGGAGTTACATGTTCTGAAGTAGGTAGAAAGTCTCCTCACACATGCATCTGATGATCCATACAGGTAGCTTAGATAGCGCCTTATTTCCTTTTACGCCGAATCTGAAAGTCATCGCATAAGAAGCTCCTGGAGGAATCCCAGCTAGAGAGTCAGCACCCTTCGCAGCTGAAAAGGCAGATTCTACCGCTGGACAAATCCTCATTCAGCGCAGACGTCGTCAGGATCTGGTGGCTTCGGAATTTACCCCGGCGCAAGCAGGAAATTCTGGCTGCCACGCATCAGGAGGCCTTGGAGGCCCTTAGCAGAGTGGCTGATCGGATTATGGAGTTAGAGTGGTCTGAAGTGTGCGCGTTTACTACCCCACTCACCACCACGTTAAATGAACCCTCCATCATGTCCAGCAAAGACGCCATTCTAGAGGACCTGAAGACGCTTCGGACAGTGGTAGGAGATCTACGACAGCGATGCAAGCCAGCTAGCAGGAGTAGTAGTTCACCGGAAAGTGGGCGCTCGAAGTCTCCAGGTGAGGGACTCTACTTTTTCCACCACAGATTTGGAGCCAAGGACCAAAATAGCCCAAACTCCTGCTGCTGGAAGCCTCGTGAGCAGCGGGATTTTCACAGGGACCAACTGATGAAACGGCAGTCGTCGAAGCCTAGCCACAACGCCACCTGTTTATTATGGACAAGAGGTCTGGACTCTTCTTCCTGGTGGAACCCGGAGCCTTATCTCAATCCTTCCACGTAATCCACGCCACCACAAGCTCTCCATGGACGTCAGCTAGAGAACGTTCACCGAACAGCACACCGGTCTCAGTAAAATCGGGAGTCCCCACTGTTTCCGCACCTTCGACCTCCAACATCCCCAACGGATGTACTTATACCCACATAATACGGGACATCCCGAACATTAGTCGTCCCTCACCTCTGCGTTGGCCTCCGAGGCACGTCTTCAAGCACAGTAAAGAGACGAAGGGACACCCCGTGGGGATAAGAAGGTGACCAGGACATGCTATGGTTTCCTTCTGCCTCAGACCATCCAGCAATAAAGGCATCATGAAGAAAATCCCATTCACAGCTGTAAAGACATGAATGGAGAAAATTCGATTCAAGGCCTGAGTAGTTAGATAGTTATCCTTCGGTAGCCTGTAGCCTGCATAAGCTGACTAATGATAGGCATTACCAGTATGAGTATGCAGGCTATAACTTTATTTAATTTACACTCAAGTCTGTAATTGCCATGTTCAATTGGTTTTAATAATACAGACGGGCTAAAATGGTATCAACCATTTTGTGTAAATGAGACAATTATATTACGTAATGTATTATCATATATTATAAAAGAAATGGATGTTTAGTGGTTGTTAGTAAAACCACAATATTAATTAAATGAACATTAGAATAGCATTAGATAATTATTAAAGCCACCGGTTTTTTTTCTAAATACGAATAGAAACGAAGTGTTGACACTCGAAATGTGTCCGAGACAGTTTATAAATCTACTGAATATATGTTTCTATTTTGCCCAGTCCTGCATATTATTTGCTTATTTGAAGAAAGCTTACTGACTTTCATCTAGAACATACAAAATTCATTTTCAATTCATATGTTGAATATGGCCCCAATTATCAGTTTGTCCCTTATGTGTAATGATTTAACCTGTTCTAATGGGATATCTTGAAGTGAGAAGTGCAGTCCTGGAAGGCGTACATATTGGCAGCGTGTAATGCCTGTTGAGGATAATCCCATGACCAGCCAGAGCGTCTATGTTTGGAGTTCTGACGTCACTACCATGGAATCCTACGTCATTGAAGCCCTGAGAACCCAAAAAAAACAGTTTAATTCAAAGTATTAAATTCCACATATAGTAGTCCTGCCTAATATATAATTATTAAGTAAAACAATACCATTAAAGGGAAAAGTAGTAATTATTTAAAAATTTCCTACAGATTTACAACCGCAAAACATGCCCCTATAATGTTTCATTAATGTCCTTACTGCGTTGTTTATATAGATCTAAGTATGTATCTAATAAAATTAAGTAATATTACTAATACAATCATTTTTCTAGTAAATGATTTTTACAAAACTTTCTTTATATTTACAAACAATTTTGTAACAACAACACAACAATTGTGAAGTAACGAGGCCTTACTTTTCTTACCTGAGATAATATTTCCTTCACCATCGAGCACCTTAAAAATGGATAAAAAAAATTCAGAGTTTCGTCTTGCTTCAAAATGAAATAACATATATTTTCCTGAGGGGTTTTATCCTCGGGGGTAAACCACATTGCAACTTCTTAGACGGTACTAAGAATTTTATTTAATAAGTTCGTCACTGAATAAATTTATATTTTCCCAGAAGAGAATCGAAATTAAGACTCTTGATCTATTAAGTTAGATTACCTACGCCTACGCCTCAACTCTCATGGCTGACCTGATCCCCAGAATTAGTTCATTTTTTATAAATTAGCTCATTGTATCTTTATGAATATACATTTTGTTTTACTGGGAACCTAAGTATACTTTTTCTATTCTGGTATACTAATCAGACGTTGAAAGAAGACTATTGTCAAGTGCAATAAAGAGGGACTTACCATGTCGTCAGCCACTATGAAGACGATATTTGGCCTGTCCGTCAATGCCCATGTCATAGATAATAGAGAAGGCAGGAGACAGAGAAGGATGAAAACCCACTGTGGCATAGCGTAGTTGGTTGATATCCTTCAGATTCTTCTTGACTCAGGCTCAGCTGAAAGTACGTTAATATCCTTCAGGTACTTGAATCAGACTAAGCTGATAGGAGATTGGAAATCTCCCCCACCCTCAAGGTGTCTTGGGATCAAATCGACTGTGTCACATTATCATAAACGCTCACTAATACAAGGGATACCTTCGAATTTCATATTTATTCCCTAATTTTCGATAGAACTCTAACCTTGCTTTCTGATTTCTCTATATCTATAATGAAATTTAGTTAACTAATTATTTTATTTAGATCAATAATGTAATTCAATACATTTTGGCAAGGTGCCTAGTTTATTCGACATTTTTCCCCCCAAATTTAAACCACTTCTATTTTATAATGAAGTAATAATAAATTAATGTTTATAACCACAATGAATTGCAACTGATGGGAATCAAAGTATTCATGTAGATCGCCGATCTCCTTATTTATTATAATGAAAAAAGTCCGTCACGCAGGGGCTGCGTAAACTAAGCAGATTTCCCACGTGATGTTTTACAATAGAGACATTTCACGAGAGCCGAGCAGTTAAGGAAACGGATATAGATTTAATAAAAATGCCACTATCTCGGTTAATATTGAAGATAGAGAATAAATGTATATAACAATATTTATAGTAAATTTAATTTGCAATAAGATTGATACTGTACAATTTTTCGATCCGACGTATAGTAACGGAGATATTTCGAATTTCCAAAAATCCTCCCCTCTAAACCCCTCTCCCACTGGTCCGATTTCAGCCGTTAACGAACTTGATCTTTCTTTTTACATAAAACGACTAAATATCGAGTTTGGTAACGTATATAGATATATACATACATATATATAAATATCTATATCTATATATATATATATATATATATATATATATATATATATATATATAAAATTGTAACCTCTGTCTGTACATTGATTTTTTTCGCGAAATTTCACGATAACTTTTCGTTTCACATGTCATAGACACCATATCTGCATTTTGTTTCTTTCGTGTATGTTTGTTTGTTTGTTTGTTTGTTTGTTTGTTTGTTACCTTTTCACGCATAAACGGCTGAACCGAATTTTATGAAACTTAGTATGTATATTACTTCTAACCCAACTTAGACTTTAGGCTATATTAATTTTCTCTGAGGCGAACAGGAGTGGGGGTTATAAGGGAAGCCTGAAATTAAAAATAGCGATATTTCGTTTTCTATTGGTTTTTCGGCAAACATGCAAAAGTTGTTTATTTTGTTATTTAGAGTAACTTTTGTTATATACACTTTTGTCGTATACCGAAGTTTAAAAGCGTTATACGCTAAAAATTATAGCGGGAGTCAACAATATAATTTGCCAAAAAAGACTCAACCGAACTAAATAAAACTCGGTATGTGTATTAGCAGCAAGGCCTTCATTATAATAAGCCATACCAACATTTCTATGGACGGGCAGGAGTGGGGGTTATAAGGGAAGCCTGAAATTAAAAATAGCGATATTTCGTTTCCTATTGGTTTTTCCGCAAATATAAACATATCAAAAGTTGTTTATTTTGTTATTTTAAGTAACTTTTGTTATATACACTTTTGTCGTATACCTAAGTATAAATGAGTTATACGTTAAAACTTTAGCGGGAGCCAACAATGTTATTGGGCACTAACGGCTGAACCGAACTTAACAAAGCTCGGTATGTCAATTAGCATTAATTCTTCCATAATTATAAGCTATATTAAAATTTTTAGGTTCGAACGGGAGGGGGGTTATAAGGGAGCCCTGAAATAAAAATTCACCATATTTACATGTATAAGAGACGGGAAATATAAAAATATCGAAGACAGTGAAGCCTTATCGAACAAATATTCTATTATTAGCAAATCACCGGCAACGACGGGTATCAATCCTAAACACTGGGACGGGTAAATGTCAAAATATTGTGCAATGTAAAGCCTGCTAAAAAATACTATCACCATTCAGCCTCAAATGAATTCCCGGGCGAAGCCGGGTATCTGAGCTAGTATATATATATATATATATATATATATATATATATATATATATATATATATATATATATAGAGAGAGAGAGAGAGAGAGAGAGAGAGGGAGAGGGAGAGAAGGAGAGAGGGAGAGGGAGAGAGGGAGAGAGAGACACAGACAGACAGAGTTTTGAAAGGACCTTTTTTTCGTCATCTCCTGGGTAGGACCGATGGGAATTTGAAGAAATTTTTCAAAATTCGCGTCATGCGTACGACCTCAATAGCTGATTTCCCTTGAGCAGATTTCCCACGAGTTGATATAACGCACTAAACTGACGAGTAGAATGATGGTCACTGAAGGCAGAAAACAAAGTAGTATGAACTCGCTGAATAGTTGAGTTACGAAAAAATGCATGATCGTATAAATATATATATATATATATTAGTCAGTCAGCAATGATTTCCCGGGCATCGCCGGGTACCTTAGCTAGTATATATATATATATATATATATATATATATATATATATATATATATATATATATAAAATTGTAGCCTCTGTCTGTACATTGATTTTTATTGAACTTTTCGTTTCACATGTCATAGACCATTACTACATTTTGTTTCTTTCGTGTCTGTTTGTTTGTTTGTTTATTTGTTTCTTTGTTACCTTTTCACGCATAACCGGCTGAACAGTATTTTATGAAACTTGGTATGTATATTACTACTAGCCCAACTTAGACTTTAGGCTATATTAATGTTCTCTAAGACGAACAGGAGTGGAGGTTATAAGGGAGGCCTGAAATTAAAAATATCCAAGATAGAGGATAAATGTATATAACAATATTTATAGTAAATTTAATTTTCAATAATACTGGTTCTATACAATGTTTCGATCCGATGCATAATAACGGAGATATTTCGAATTTTCGAAAATCCTCCCCTCTAAACCCCCCCTCCCCCTGGCCCGATTTCAGCCGTTAACGAACTTGATCTTTATTTTTACATAAAACGACTAAATATCGATTTTGGTAACGATTAAACAATAATTGCGACCGCTAGAGCGGTAACAGACAAATATATAGATAGATAGATTTACGTAGAGCTAGAGTATAGAGCTACGTATATCGCCATGAAATCGATACGATATATATATATAAATATATATATTTATTTATATATATATATATATATAGATATATATATATATATATATATATATATATATATATATAGTTTTGAACGGGCCTCATTTTCGTCATCTCCTAGGTAGGATCGATGGACATTTGAAGAAAAATTTCGAAAATCGCGTCAAGAGTACAACCTCAATAGCTGATTTCACTTAAGGGAAATCTGCTAAAAAAGTGGATGGTTCTGACGGAACCCCAAAAATATTTCCTTGTATATTGAACCGCTTTCGATAACAAACATATTATAAGATTAACATGTCCAAAAATTTAATAGTGGAATTATAAAGAATAAATTAACAAAATTAATTCTACCTGCTATTAGCTACAGTGGCCAAGGCTAATTATAATAAACATTTTAGGCCAGTAGCAGCCTTGTAACGTTATTTAATAGCATTATCCAACCCAAGAACATGCTTTCGTCCACATACTACTAGGAGTTTATAGCTAAACCAATTCCTATCGTATTCATACGTTTACAGATTTTAGCAGATTTATAGGAAATGATACCAAACTCGATATTTAAACATTTTATGCAAAAAGACAGATCATGTTCGTTAATGACTGAAATCGGACCAGTGGGAGGGGGGGGGTTTAGAGGGGGATTTTCGAAAATTCAAAATGTCTCCGTTATCATACGTCGGATCAAAAAGTTGTATAGAACCAATCTTATTGTAAATTTACTATAAATATTGATCTATACATTTATTCCCTATTTTGAATATTAACCGAGATATTTGCATTTTTATTAATTTTGGGCCGATAACGGATGACTAGTTTCCCGGCCATTTGCCGTAACTGTTCGGCTCTCGTATGGAGATTTCTCTATTGTATAACTTCACGTGGGAAATCTGCTTAGTTTACGCAGCCCCTGCTTGACGGACTTTTATATTGATGCGCTCATCAATTCATCATTTTATGCTTTGCAAGACTTCAATATCCATGGAGGCTTGTTCGTGCTTTTTTCTTTTTTTTGGACGATACGTTTTTTAATGTCTGAGTCAGCTCTCTAGTTTAGTGTTCCGTGAGTCTTTCTCAGTCACAGGAAGTGCATGAGATTCGGTAGACTCTAAAGGTAGGCAGAACTCCATTCTTAATCCGAGGAAGACGTACTCGTAAAGAGCCCCGACTCTTGCATGCAGTCTTCACATCCAGCATACAACCCACTTATTCAGACAAGGGATAAATGTGAGGGATGTTAGGGTATAGCGTTTGGAAAGAGTGGGTACTCGGAAAATGTAGAAAAGAGTTAATAAATGTTAACAAGATAGTAAAAAAATATATTTTCTGATCTATGAAGGCTCAAGAAACTATGGTATAATACAAGTATTTATGAAAAATTGTTATCAGCTCTGGACTAGGTCCATCACTCGCATTAGCATTCTCACATGACACAAGTCATCAAACACTAATTCAATACATTAACATAAAAAAATAGAATTAACAGAAATGTTGGCACTAAGTCGGCATTCGCTTCCAACCTATCACTTCCGCTTGGCAACCAAGGCTTCCAGTAGTCGTCCAAGGAACGAGGAAGTGCTCTCCAGTCGACGGTATTGTTTTGTGCGGGCACCATCATCTTCCTGTAGATTGCTAGTTTGGATTCCAGAGCTGACACTACTTCGGGGAAGTCTGCTGAGCGGTCTCTGCACTCGACGACATCCACTAGTATCTCATAGAGGCAGTATTTAGTGTGGCAGTCGCTACTCTCTGCAGAAGCTATATCTAAACACGTCGCGTTTATCATAGCTCTTTGCCGCACCTGAAATTAAAAATGATAGCTGAAATCGGCGTTGGGAGAGGGAGGGTGGGAGCATGCGTCTTATTACAATGTATGATGATGATGTATGCATGAAAAGCTATATATTACAAAGTTAAATCTTTATTTAGCAGCCCTATTATACTAAAAATCTAGTCATACAATTTTATTCCAATCAAACAAAAAAAAGTTGTCTTTATAGAAGTTCTCTAATCTGTTTAAAAACATGTCAAAGTATATTCATATAACGTTATAGCATAACTGAAGTTATTTATTTTAAAGGAGTAAAATAATATGAGTAGATTATGTATAATAGAAAATGGCATAAGTCTCTTTATATAAAATATAATAAAGGAAATACTCACGACATCATAAGAAGCTGGAGGTCGCCCTAGAATCGAACCTGCAACACTCTTCTCTACATCAGCTGGATCGTAAGGCACTTCTCTTCCACTCTCGCCAAAATACCTGTCTGTGTATGACATTGGAAATTCTGGCACAAAGTCTGTGAATACCATTCATTTTACTATTTTTTTTAATAAAAAAAGATTTATTAATCCTAAATAAAGGATAGCTCTTTAATAAAAAAATGTTTTCAAAAGTTATACATGAAAGAATTATCTCATAATAAGCTGAACTAAATTTACAATTTACGTATGTCGCCAGGAAATCGATATATATACAATAGCTAAGTTACCCGGCTTTGCTCTGGAATTCATTTGAAGCTGAATGACGATGGTATTTTTTTGGCAAGCCTTCACTTTGCACAATATTTTGACATTTCCCGTCCCTGCGTTTAGGGTTTATACCCATCGTTGCTGTGGATTTGTTAATAATAAAATTATTTGTTATGTAAGACTTCTATATCCTCAATATTTGTATATTTCCCGTCTCATGGGCATGTATGTTTTTGTATAACGTAATGGACCATATAATTCATAATCATGAAAGTATTCTGTCTTCCAAACCATGTATGAATAAAAGTTCCTTTCCCTTGATGCGGTACAAAGCCCCACTATGACAACTGTTTTGGTGCGTAATAACCGCTATTAAAAATACTCTTTTGTAAGCCTCGATTGTAAACTGTATATCCATATATGGTGTGTTCAGTAAAGTATATCATATATTAACGAAGCAGAGTTAATAACTACCAGAAATAATTGCGTGCACCTCCCCAGCGTTCATCCTTTTAAATTATTTATTTATGATAATTAAACAAATTCACGTTCTTGAGATTAACACTATAATCCTAAAAGTGTAAACATAGACCAATATGACACCAGGGGAGCGGCAGACCTGATAGGACAAAGGAAGTATCCCCTAGGCTTAGTGGTGCCAACCCACCACTCATTTAGGATCTCAATCCTGTAATACATTAAATTATAAATCAAATCAGATTATCTTCGCAATATAAAAACTGTCTGTTTAAGTAATTTTCCCGTTTTAATTAAATAAAGTAATAAATGCATTTAAGGGCAAACTGGCGTTTCTCATGAATTAATGTTTGGGAGAAGAGAAGGATTGGAGGCAGTATACTTTACTTGGTTCAATCTGTTACTGGCATTAAAAAAAAACATCCTACTATCTATATAATAGATTTGAATTTTTAAAGATAAAACATTAACATAGATTTGAATTAATTTATCCAGGTGAGGTACCTGGTAGTTTATTTGGAAAGAATTGTTGAGCATATCTATATTTCTAATAATTTGCGTGGACTGTAAATAACATAGTAAACAACATATGCAATATGCACGTTTGCCGAAAAACAAATAGAAAATGAAATATCGCGAATTTTTATTTCAGGCCTTCCTTATAACCCCCTTAAACCTAAAAATTATAATATAGTTTATAATCATGGAGAATTAATGGTACTTCGTATACCGAGTTTGGTTTTTTCGTTAAGTTCGGTTCAATCGTTAGTGCCCAATAAAATTGTTTTTAGTGTATATCTCGTTAATACTTCGTTATATGACAAACGTGAATATAACAAAAGTTACTTTAAATAACATAATAAACAACTTTAGTCCTGTGCATAATTGCCGAAAAAGCAATAGGAAACGAAATATCGCTATTTTTAAGGGAGGAAATATTGAAAGAGGTCAATAAAATCTAATAGTGATTTCATAAGGAAATGTAATTTGTATTTTTTTAATTTTTGGGATGTAAATTGCCAGTTTTGGACGAACTTAAGGGTCATGTCTCCTGGATTTACCCTACTTACCAAACAATATTGTTTTACAAAATATGAACTAGTTTCACAGGAATAGTAGTATATAACACATAATCTTAAAAAACATAAAAGAATGTGCTTCAAAAACCCTAAACACAAAATATACATTTCGATAAAATCATATCATTTCCAGGAGAAATTGTTTTAACAATCTGTCCAAAAGTGTTAAATCTATTACAAAATATTCTTTGTTTAAGAATAAGTTAAAAAACTTCATATATGATGGATGTTTTCATTTATAAGATGAATACTATTAAAAATGTTCAGTTATTAAATAAAATTACAAAATATTTGTGCTACAAATAGGCCAAAAAATAATTTATTACTAAGCACATTGTCTCTTTAAGGGGGGGAAGGACAAGTTTCTAGTTAATTATAAAGCTTGTCATCATTTTTGATAGAAAAAGAATAGATAATTTAATATATTTTATAAAATGTGTTCATGTAATTTGAGATTGATTTTCAAGAATGTATTAAATAAGAAAAAATGCTATTCAATAATATTTAAAGAAATTAATTTACATAATGTAGTAAATGTTTGATAGAAAAATTACTTTACATATCCTAATATGTTCTGAAACATTTAAATGAAATTAATACATTTCAATTTAAAAAAAAACTGCATAATAATATTGTGACGATCACTTACTCTTGACTATTTTCCATTTTCCACTAATTAGACCTTCATTATTCCATATTTCATCCATGTTTATAAGAGCTTCATCCCTAGGCCCAGGGAAGTTGTTCATCAGTGAGGGCCAATGGTTTATACCATCTATATTTTTCAACATTTTTGGCTTGCCACCTAAACACAAAAATCATTAAAAACAATAAATTCATTTTATAATATATAACAACTAAAAGTAGGCTATTTGAACTTTGCATCCTGAGGCTTTGTGATTTATTCTGAACCCAATACATTAATAAAATATTTATATAATAATAATAATAATAATAATAAAATTAACGTGTTTGAACTATAGTTTTTTAACTTTGTAAATATGAGAAACTATATTCACTTCACAAATTTTCACCTTAGTATTGGTGTCATGTCATCAGAGAACAACCTCAAACTGTTGACAGATATATTATGTACATAAAGATTGTGCATTGAATTGGCAGATACATTAGGTGCATAAAGACTATGCATTGAATTAGCAGATACGTAATGCACATAAAGTAAGCATTGGAGCTGGGAGATACATTATGTAAATAAAGACTGCATTAAATTGACAGAAAAGATATTTATATAAAGACTATACTTTGAATTGGCCAAAACAGCACGTTCATAAAGACCATGCATTGATTTTGTAGATACATTATGAACGTAGAGACTATGCATTGTATTGGCAGATACATATGTATATACAGACTTCATTGAATTGGCAGATACATTATGTACATAAAGACTATGGTTTCAAATGCCAGAAACATGCCGTTCATAAAGACTATGCATTGAATTGGAAAATACATTATGTCCATAAAGACTATGCATTGAATTGGCAAATACATTATTATGTCACTAAAGACTATGCATTGAATTGGCAGATACATTATGTCCATCAAGACTATGCATTGAATTTGCAGATACATTATGTCTATAAAGACTATGGAATGAGCTGGCAGCTACATTCTGTACATAAAGACTATGGATTCAATTGGCAGAAACATTACGTTCATAAAGACTATGCTCTGAATTGACAGAATCATGGTTTATACCATCTATATTTTTCAACATTTTTGAGCTGGCAGATACATTATGTTCATAAAGACTATGGAATGAGCTGGCAGCTACATTCTGTACATAAAGACTATGGATTGAGCTGGCAGCTACATTCTGTACATAAAGACTATGGAATGAGCTGGCAGCTACATTATGTACATAAAGACTATGGTTTCAATTGCCAGAAACATGACGATCATAAAGACTATGCATTAAGCTGGGTGATATATTATTTACCTAAAAGCTATGCATTATACTAACAAATAATTTATGTACATAAAGACTATAGATTGAGCTGGCAGCTACATTCTGTACATAAAGACTATGGATTGAGCTGGCAGCTACATTGTGTACATAAAGACTATGGATTGAGCTGGCAGCTACATTCTGTACATAAAGACTATGGAATGAGCTGGCAGCTACATTCTGTACATAAAGACTATGGTTTCAATTGCCAGAAACATGACGTTCATAAAGACTATGCATTAAGCTGGGTGATATATTATTTACCTAAAAGCTATGCATTATACTAACAAATAATTTATGTACATAAAGACTATGGATTGAGCTGGCAGCTACATTCTGTACATAAAGACTATGGATTGAGCTGGCAGCTACATTCTGTACATAAAGACTATGGATTGAGCTGGCAGCTACATTCTGTACATAAAGACTATGGATTGAGCTGGCAGCTACATTCTGTACATAAAGACTATGGATTGAGCTGGCAGCTACATTCTGTACATAAAGACTATGGATTGAGCTGGCAGCTACATTCTGTACATAAAGACTATGGATTGAGCTGGCAGCTACATTCTGTACATAAAGACTATGGATTGAGCTGGCAGCTACATTCTGTACATAAAGACTATGGATTGAGCTGGCAGCTACATTCTGTACATAAAGACTATGGAATGAGCTGGCAGCTACATTCTGTACATAAAGACTATGGATTGAGCTGGCAGCTACATTCTGTACATAAAGACTATGGATTGAGCTGGCAGATACATTGTGTAGATAAAGACTATGGATTGAGCTGGCAGCTACATTCTGTACCTAAAGACTATGGATTGAGCTGGCAGCTACATTCTATACATAAAGACTATGGATTGATCTGGCAGCTACATTGTGTACATAAAGAATATGCACTGAATTTCCAGATACATTGTGTACGTAATGACTAAGTAATGACTTGTCCCCAACAACAAGGACTTCCTTCTTCAACTATCAGTGAATCCCTACTTCTGCTCTTAACAATGCCTAGAATATCAGAAATCTGTGTATTACCGGCGTACGGTTTATATTGTGACGTTAATAAAGGGAAATCACGGAATTTAATGTAGATCACATATAACCTATGTTGTAATTATGACCTGTGTATCTGACAGATTGGAGGAACTTTATTTCAACATTGCCCAGTTGTTGAATGTATCAATTATTTATTAACGTCCACTTTATGCTACTATGGCCAATTGGAACGGGTTATCTACAGGTTACCACCCTTTTCTAGTCAGGGTAGGACTAAGGATTTTATTTAATGAGTTCGTCACTAAATAAATTCCTATTTGCTCAGGTGAGAATCGAACTCGCCACTCTAGGATTACCATGTGAGATTAAAGCTAACGCTGTAACTCACACGGCCAACCCCAGGTGTATATTGTAGAATAACAGGGGGAAACTCTACCGAGAAATTGCAAGCATTATATATTGAGATTGGTTACATTTCATACAGTCAACTGTACTCTTTAAATTGTTGTTTTGATTCGTTATAAAACAAATGTGCATGTGAAAAAACAAACAACTTGTTATGAGCTCATTTGGTGTAAAACGAATAGAAAACGAAATATTACATATCTGGCCTACCTTACATTACCCCCATGTTCTTTATAAAAATCTTCATATAGCTCATAATCATGGAGATTCTAGTAGATAACCACATATGGAGTACCATAGAGTCCCGTTTAGTCGTTTATGCTCTTTAAATTGATTGTTCCTGCTATAGGTTTATACTTCGTTACACGTATTTAGTTATGTCGTCGTTGTTGTTACCTCTTAGAGTTCTTTTTCTTCTGATGAGAAACTTGGTGAAAAATAAAAATGATTTTAATAACATTTCATGTTTTTCCTTTTTCGACATTCGGACATCGATTGGTTAAATGATTTTTTTAAAGTATATTATGATATTTTAAGAACAGACATCAACAGATGGAGAGGCTATTAAATTCATCAAAGCAATTATTTTTTTTTTTTACTTTGCGAAAAACATTTATAGCATCTCCTTCCAAAATTATTTTAAAGTATTCTTCATAGTTTCATCACAAGGGTCACCCATAAAAAACATTTTTTCCGGCAAAGTTTATTCGTACTGCTCTACATGTTTCGTGCCTTACATACCACTTCTTCAGGGGCTATCCCTTTTCAAGAAATAATAACAATTATTTAAAAAAAAACACAATAACATTAATTTAACTAAACCCTATGATAATTCTTTGGTAGATACTGTATTAATAATTGCCAACTTACATGATATATTTATTAAATCTAATTACAGATTGCTACTTACATTTCTGAAGTGCTCGTTCTGTCTTACGTTCGTTGCCATTGTCCCTTCCTCACTTGAGAGGTCGTTGATACTGAGATTCCCGAAGCAGGTTAAGTCAGCTGATTATAGATCGATCATTTACAAGTCAACCTTGAACCCGATTATTTCGCAAAACATGTAGGGCAGTATGAATGAAGTTTGCGGGGGGAAAATGTTTCTTATTGGTTACCGTGCCATGAAACTATGAAGTACATATTAAAATATTGGGTCAAGAACAAGAAGAATTATTTTAAAATATATTTGTCTTACCAGCAGCTGCATAGAGTGTAGGTAACCAGTCAGTAATGTAGAAAAGCTCACTTGATACTCTTGGTTCACTGAAAGATGGACTCCAAATAACTGCAGGCGTTCGCACACCTCCGTCATGGGTGGAAAACTTTAACTGGAAAAATAAAAATTAATGTTTTTTTTTTTTTTTTACTTAATAGATTTAAAATAACAATTTTGTGACGGGTTGCGCGTACAGGGATTAGAGACTTTTGGGATTTGATCGAGGGATTGGTGAGGTGTTGTTATTATTAAGATTTTTTACAAATTAATTAATATAAATTAACAAATAACCAACTTAGTATTAACAAACAGTTGTATCACAATGTCACAATTTGCTCTATGTTTTTGATAGATTGTTTCTGTTTCTCTTTGAGTTGTATGTTTTGCGTTATGCTTATGTCAAGCTTACCAAGGTAACATTTTACTTAAATAGTATTTATTTTAAGAGCTACGTAAATTAAGCGATATTGATCATTCAACTTAGAAAAAAAATAAAATGAAATGTACTACAGAACGGTAAGAAATGTAACATGTACATAGCGAAGACCCTCAGTACTCTGGAACACGCATCAGTAAATTTGACGACAATTGTCATTTGTGACGGAAGAGGTTGAAAAGCTCATTAATTAGTTCTGACACCTCTGCCTGAGGGTTCAAACGAGGACCAACAGGAAGTCTGTGACTGGCAACCACTGTACACCACCTATCAGTTTTTGGTTTAACTGATTGTTGGCGAGGGCTTCCTCCATGGTACCAGTTTGGTCTAAACCTCTAAGAAACACAGACTGTAGTTCTTGCGGTTCTCCCCCCCCCCCCCGAGTCACGATGATGGAGCATGCCCTTAGGGGGATGGTTCTACTGCCATACCTAACTCCTTCATGTACCGGGTGGGATCCAATTGGGCAAGGCACTTTGCACTATTCCCAGACCAGATCCCTCCGCATTCTTTGTATCGCTATACCCTCTGATGAGTCAACATCGTGCGGATAACTGCCACACCATGTTAACAGACCCCCGGAGGAGATTAGCAGATTTGACAATAGTATACATATATTTGTATATTTATTTTTAGGCTGGCTTTATGGGCCTTGGAGATCGTTAGCCACCATTACAAGTCTCCTCCACCTCTGTCTATTATGGGCGATAGATTTCCAGTCAACTACATGGAACTCCGTAGCGTCCTTCCACACTCTTTTAACTCATCTCCCTTGTTTCCGGGTATCCACTGTCGCATTCAATCTCTTGTATAAGGAGCTAGTTTGGTTGCTTATTGCCACAAACCCCGTCCGTCTATTTTAACCCCTTAACTTTCATATCATGTGAGATCAACACTCGTATAAGATTTTTCGTTTCGTCTCCAAATTCCTAAGTCACCATCACACTTTGGACCTATTATGACTTTAAGAACCTTACTCCCAAACCTTTCAACCCTTGTTACAAGGGTACCCATCAAGTCCCATGTCTCACACCCATACATGAGTACAGGTTCGATAGTGGAGTTATATGCCTTTAATTCCATGTCTCGTGAGATATTCCTTGATCTTAAGACTCGAGAAACCGCGGTTGGAACTAGTTATTCTTTGGTTGATTTCAGTAAACCGGACGTTCATAAGGGGTGACTGTAGAACCGAGGTATTTGAACTTTTTGGGATGGAGAGTACCCCTACGCTCTAGTACCTGCAGAGATGAAGGTTACGGCTCGATACCATAACCACTTTCTTTTCCCTTTTTACTTCCAGCCTATCTCTATTGCCACTGATATGAACGAACCAGCGAGAGACAGCATATCTTCTTTCTTACTTCCGAGGACAGCTACATCATCTGCATATGGGAGGAATTTGTGCATCTTGCCCACACGTACTCCCCCATTCGCCTTGGAAGCCTCACCTATGGGTACCAAGGCTACGTTGAACAACATCGGGGATAAGCAGTGGCCTTGTCTCAATCCTTACATAATGTCGAATTAGTCATTTAAACTTGGAGCCAACACCCGACATCGGGAGCCATTGATGCACGGTCTTGTCAATGTGACAATGTTCCATGGAAATCCCAGTTCAGTTATTGTTTTTCAAAGACAGCTTCCATCAATTTAATCATGAGCTGCTTTAAAGTCAATCTATTGGGCATGCACATCATTCTATCTTGCTCTGAACTAGTTGGAGCTTCTCGAGTATTTGTTTGAGGGTAAGTATATAATACGACATGCTTCTTCCTCTTCAGAACCCTGTCTGATAATTCCCTCCGGGTAGAACGGGTTCATCCTATGAAGCATTATTTACGTCAGGATTTTGCACGTTACTGGGAGCAGCGGGATTCCTCTATACTTTATACACTCATTAGGTTTTTCACCAGGATTGGGCATAAGAGGCCTGTGTTCCATTCGTCCGGGCTACGTTCCTTCCAAATCTTTAGGATTACCTGATGCATTCGGCTCATCAATTGCTCGTCCCATCTTTGATCAATTCGCTGAGCAAACCGACAATTCTAGGGGATTTTCGCCTTTTGATTTTGTCGAATGGCATCT
Source organism: Riptortus pedestris (assembly GCA_019009955.1). Classification (NCBI taxonomy): domain Eukaryota; kingdom Metazoa; phylum Arthropoda; class Insecta; order Hemiptera; family Alydidae; genus Riptortus; species Riptortus pedestris. The sequence continues at coordinate 44,894,976 of CM032228.1, forward strand.
CCACATCTAAGAAAACAGGCTGGTCAACCGTATTTCTTTACAAGACCTCAGCGTGATTCATATCCTCATACTCTGTAAGAAATACCCTATTCATGAGCAGCGAAAAGTACTCCTTCCAAATCTCCAGTACTTCATCGCTGACAGTTTTCCGTCTTTTCTTTTCATTTGAGTGCTTCTCTCTATATTACCGGCTCATCTTATATCAACGAAGGACTCACAGACATTATCAATCCCCAATTGCCCTCTATGTCTTGGAGTCGCTAAGGCAGGAATAGTTCTTGGGTTTTCTGACAGTTTTATTAGTAGCTTTTTTGAGCAGCCTCATAAATATCTCTTGATCTGAGACATTCTTCCGAGAATATTCTGTGAACCATTTAATCGGTCGATGTCTTTCCTGTACCTATTTACCTAAAAGGCTGCCCCTTTATATATATATATCCAGAGCCAACCCAGTATTATAAATTATTTGTTTGTATGATTATAAACTGAGAATCTGAGATTAACTTGATACATGTGATAAATAAAAACTTGTGAGTGATTATTTACCCCTCTGAGTGGCCAATTGGATCCTCTGTTGTAGAACCCAAAGGTTGTGTCTTCAGTTGGTGCTCCATTGTCGGAAATAAATACTATTATGGTATTGTTGAGAATACCTTTATTATTAAGCGATGAAATTACCTCTCCGACCGAATTGTCTAATTCCCGGACCATACCTGAAAATATAAAAATGTTTATTATAAACTAGCTGTAAAATAACAGTTTTATGGCATGACTGGCAATGTCCAGTGTCATTGGCAGGACAGATTCATAAAAACTCATTAAACATATGACTACCTGCCAAGATCTTTCTTTCAGGATTAGCGTCGACTGCACCCGGAGGTGCTTCTCTGACGAAGTCCAGGTTGCCTTTGTGAGGAGCGGCGTGGGTCAAAAAGAGAAGCAGCCCTTCATAACCATTGTGATTTTTAATCACCGATGTAGCCTCGTTGGTAAGCAGATGTGTTAAGTATGTACCGTACACTTCTTCCCAGATTGGAGTTTTATTACGCCAGAAATCTCTACCAGTTGCTCCCTAAAAAGAAGTATTTTATAAATATGGATTATTGAATTATTTAAAGAAATTACATGTTAGTAGAGAATAGACTTTATTATGAACTGTTATTTATTGGTGGGATTATACCCTAAGCTACTATAACAATCCATATGATAATGTTGAATGAAAACGGGTGGTATTTTTTTCTCTTTTATGTGATCAATGACCCTAGGAAAGTTGCAAGAGGTCTAAACGTAATAGTTGAGTTTATATAAATAAATCAAAATAACTCTTAAAGAATTAAACATCAAATTTGGTATAAATATATATGTCATTTATCTGAAAAAAATTCTAAATAGAAAACCCAAACGACTTTTTCTCGTAGTACTAGTAATGAGGCTGAAGGTTGAACTCATGACGCGATTTTCAAAAAAATGTCCTCAAATGTCTAACGATTGTTCCTATGAGATAACGAAAATAATATCCGCTAAAAATTATATATACTTGTCTGTTACAGCTATAGTGGTCGCAATTTTTATCGTGTCGTTACCAAACTCGATATATAAGCGATTAATGTAAGGCAAAAGATAAGTTCGTTAATGGGTGAAATCGGACCAGAGGTAGGGGGGATTTCGAAAATTTATAATATCTCCGGTATTATACCAAGTATTATATAGAACCAATTTTATTAACGCTATTGTTTAGAAATGTTGTTATATACATTTTCCCCTAGTTTTATGAAACGCTTATATATTGTTTGCTAACGATGCGATTAAAATTGCGCTCACTAGAGCGGTAACATTCAAGTTTATATAATTTTGAACGGACCTTATTTTCGTCATCTCCTGGTTAGGATCCATGGACAGTGAGAACAACGTCAATAGCTGGTTTCCCTTGTGGGAAACCTGCTAAACGATCGGCTAGAATAACTATAAAGTGAATGAGTAATGTTAAAATTATCTTCCTTTGTACCTTAAATGCTTTCATTCTTATAAGCAAACTATGCTACAATACAAACCAGATCCGTCAAAACACCATCATAGTAGCCAAGGGCTCCATTTAGGTATCCGTAAAAAGTGTCAAAACCTCTGTGGACTGGAGTATGAGCCCATGACTTGTGTCCAACGTGCCATTTACCAACAAGGTGAGTCTTGTAGCCAAGTTTCTTGAAATACTGTAACACAATGAACAAATTAATTGCATTTTATTTATTTTTTTTGAGGCAATGTTGGTGAAAGTAATTTCAAATGATATGAGTGAAATGCTGAGCTATTCCACAAAAATGTTTAAAAACAGTATTGAGTAAATCACAGCTAGTGTCCTAGTCACTAGGTATTGGTGTGTTATCCGTGAATGGTCATGCCTCAGAGTAGCATGAACCTACTTTCTCTCTTGTAGACTTCTGATTACTCGACAGCCATTCACGAATAGTGTATTTTATTTCTCGTAGTTTTGTCTGTGGCTGACGCCATTTTGTGCTAACCTCTTTTTTTAATAAGTTTAATAGCATCGTGTCCAGTAATATGATCAGTCTTTAATACGTCATGTTGAGGTCAAGTATTGACTGTATAGAACTGTAGGAGTCAGTAAAAACATTAGTGTTGTCTAGTTGTTCGTTAGAAAGGTGTAGCAGCCCAAAACGTAAGCCTTGTTGTTCAGGTGAAAGTTGTGTTAATTCTGTCACCATGCTTCATCTAGACAGCCAAATAACAGATCTGACCCTACTTAAGATGTTTCTTTTATTTTCCAAGATGATAATATTCGATAGGTGGGTTGTTTTGGTGATCATGAAATTTGCCCCTATCCATCATTCCGAAAATACAAGAATTTTGTTGGTGTTCCTTGGGTTGTGGTAAAGCATTGATTGATTGATTGAACATAGTGTGGCGAAAACTCCATACATGAAAAATTAAACAGTGTTAATCAAATATTTAAGAAGTACGAAGTAGATGAAAGGAGCCGAACTGACCGATGGAAAGACCATTGGCACCGAAGTGTCTGGACCAGGGGTCTCCAAACTTTCCAGCCTTAGGGCCATACTGATTACTCCAGTAAGTTCCGAGGGCCAAAACCATATTATCATTGTTGCCGTTGGTAAAAAGTGAAATAGTCCACCCTAGCCCCGGAACTTTAAATGGAAATGATTGATCTACAGTGCAGTGATATAATTAAGAACAAATATCAAAACTCATCTTTGTTGGAATTTTATAAGAGTCCTCCACTGACAAAATTTGATAATTTGCATAAATTTGCTCGTGGGCTGTTTTCTGTTTTTGGTACTACTTATTTGTGTGAGAAGACCTTCTCCAAAATGAAGTACACAAAAAATGTTTACAGATCTAAATTAACTGATGAGCATCTTAAATCTCTTTTAATAATTGGTACAAGTAAAATTAGTCCACAACTACAAACTATTGTCAGTGGAAAATCTCAATTACATAAATCTCATTAGTATTTCATGTGTCATTATGCTTGTTATAAGTTATGTTTTTATTTAAAATGTATAAAATGTTAGTTGGATTCATTTTAATAATTTGTTAGTTATTATATTCTAAAGTTACATTTTCTGCATATTATACATGTCTTTACTCATTACAATTCTGTGTTTCTTTATCCAACTTATCACAAAAACAATAACAATAAGCCTACAACAATGTTACGAGTAGTTAGCCCATGACCATATCAATGTAGATGTCATATTAATAATTATTCAACATAAAATTAGAATACTTCAGTAAACTAAATTTAATTTGCTATAAAAAATATCTTCTCTAAAAGAAGTTTTATAACTATGCTAGCTCTCCGCGGGCACGACAAAATCTAACCGCGGGCCGGATTTGGCCCTCGGGCCGTAGTTTGGAGGCCCCTGGTCTAGACTACTCTAGCCCGTTTTTGGCAATACCCGCCCGGGATCTAGACGTGTCTAGACAATTCCCTTTGACGTTAACGGCCGGCTATAAAAGCGGCTCAGCTCATCCCGAGAGTTAGTTTTGTTCTGAGCTCTCTTCAAGTGAATAACAGTGCGTTCAGTGCAGCTTCAGTGAACAGTGAGTGCGTTTTAGTTGCAGTGCGGTTTTTATGTGAAGAACAGTGTAGTTCCGTGTTCATGTAGAGAACACTGTAGTGCCGTGTAAAAGTAAAGGACAGTGCAGGGCAGTGTTCTTTGTGAACTTCAGTGATCGTGAGTTATTAGACTGTGCAATAAGATGAACAGTGAAGTTAGCAGTGCATACTGTGAGCAATAGTTAAGAATTATTTACCAAGTGCGTTGTGCATTGTCAAATAAATTGTGCAGCGATAAAGCTTGTTTCTTTAATATTGCAATCCAAAAGAACTGCAATAAAGAACGTTTATTACTTTTTGTAGTAAAAGTGACAATATCATTACCGATGAGAGCTAAAATGTGGCAGGTATCCACAACATGCGGCTGAAGAAGCCGTTGTGCTCACAAACACTTGAGCCTGGTGATATTGTGTTCCCAAGAACCGTGTTGATACGAAACTCATACACAACAGAATGTTTCATGCTCCACTAAACTGAAAATATAATCTTTTTGGCAACAAATTTAGACATATGGTTCGTTAACGAACATAAACTTGCCAAGAAATGGAGAGATAGGGGAGAGGGGAGAATGGAATTACCAAATTATAAATTTATCCGTATCGATTAGAGTTCCGAAGCCACTTATAAAGCCTTTTAAATACGACAGTATCTTCGCAATAAATCTTTTAACTATTTTCATCTACCTCAAATTAGGCTATGTACAAAAAGACAATTTACATCCCACATCTGTAAATTTAAAAAAGAAAATAATGATTTTTTCATGCATTTTGATTATTGTCTTTACCTTAGGGAAAAAGGTTTCTTCAAGTGGAATTCCTTTACCACTGCCGCCCCGTATTACCGTTCCTTGCATTCCTAAAATTTTGAAAAATAACAAACTAGTAAATGAAAAGAAATGATATGATTTAAGTATAAGTATGTTTTTAAGTATAATACTATAAACAATAAGTGAAATGTACTTCTGTAGAAATGAATTCATAATATTTTGTCGGTTTTCTGTAGAACTATTTGTTATTCAAAATTAGTTTCAAATAAAAGGAATACATTACAATTTTTTAAAAGTTTCCATTGGTATATTTTTATGAGCATTCGTTTGGGTAATATTAGCTATCACAGCCAGCGATGGCAAATCAACAAGGGCAATGATGGTATTTCGAGTGACCGAAAGTGATCTATAGAAATAAATCCATTGCTGACAAATTGGTGATTTTACAACATCCATTGGAAATACTTTGTTGTCACTTTAAAAGCTATTTTCATTCCAGAAATATTTTTAAATTAATTAGGTCTTTAGCACTGCCTTCGACCTACTTTATTCGAAAGCATTTTTGGGTAGTGTATAACATCCTCCAATCAAGTTATTAAGTGGACATTAATAAATAATTTAATTTAATTTAAATAATTATAATACTTACACCAATAAATCATAACTTAATGTATATATAGATGAGTCAATTTTTTTTTTCTTCAAATTTCTAAATAAAGATGAATTATCAGAACTATCAAATGAACATAATTATGATGATAGACTAGTAATAATGATGAATTATTTTTGTAAATAATAAGTAATGTGCCTATTATTGCTGTTGGTTTTCTTAAGTCCCCCATAACATTAATAAAATTATTTGTTTAATATTGTTAACTTTCGCAATCTTTTGATAAGAAACAGAAAACATCAGCAACTTTATTTTCATTGTTGTCCAAAACGCTTTCAAACGATAGTTATTCCTTGTGAGGCACTGTATATTTATCAAGGAATTTAACCCTGTCTGATGAATTCATGGCAGAATTCAATAGTAAATGATTTAAATGTATATACATATGTACATTGTTGACACCATTTACATGCCTCTCCAGTTTTTATTATGTGATCCACGTTGTAATGGGTAATTTTAAATATTCACAACTTGAAATTCTTACTTAACTGATTAGTTTTAATTAAATTATGATTGTGGGAAACGTGAAATAATTTTCAGGGAGAGAGTTGTTAAAATTACAAATACTTCTATAGATACGGCTGTAACTGGAGTTAAGAACTCTTATCAACTTCAACGGAATGGAGATGGTTTATAATTTGTTCCACGATTGTATTTTTGTGAGGTAGTAAAGTTTGTTGGTCTAAAGATTCGAAAAAAAATATTCTGCAACATAATTCTTTCCTGCTATCAATTTTACTTGTCACGCCCAATTATAATTTTACGTTGTTTTGTCTATTATCTAAACTAAGGATCTTGAGGTAAATTTTTTTTAGTAATTCGTGATCAGGCATTGAGTTTAACACAGATATTAATATTTTTCTTAAAAATAACTAGCTTTAAGTGAGTTTTACCAGTTGGCAAGCGGACTATATAGTTCGGGGTACATCTTGGACCAAAATACAAATATTTTAAGAAGATTCTTTTTAAAGGTGCATAATGAAGAGTGACGAGAAGGTTCCAGGAGCAAAAAGCCGTAGAAGAAAAAAGTTAAAATTTTATTTAAATTACCATCAGAATCCTATTAAATAATTTTAATTGACACAATTTTTTAAATCCTTCAGTAGGAAAGGGATGTGGACACTCGAAATATGTCTAAATGGACATATGAAATATGGATAAATTAAACCAATATATGTGACTGAATAGAAGAAGTTATTTTTTTCCCTTAAGAGAAATCAGCTATTGAGGTCGTACTCATGACTTGATTTTCGAAAATTTTCTTCAAATGTCCATTGATCCTACCCAGGGGTGACGAAAATGAGGTCCGTTTAAAATTTTTTTTTATATATATATATATATATATATATATATATATATATATATATATATTTGTCTGTTAACGCCCTAGCGGTCGCAATTTTTGTTTGATCGTTACCAAACTCGATATTTAAACGTTTTATGCAAAAAGGCAGATCAAGTTCGTTAATGGCTGAAATCGGACGTGTGGGAAGGGGGTGATTAGAGGGGGGGATTTTTCAAATATCTCCGTTACCATACGTTGGATCAAAAAGTTGTATAGAACTAATCTTATTGTAAATTAAATTTAGTATAAATATTGTTCTATACGTTTATTCTCTATCTTGAATATTAACCGAGATATTTGCATTTTTATTAAATTTGGGCCGATAACGGACGACTGAGTTTCCCGCCAAAAGCTTGTTCGGCCCTTTTGCCTTAACTGTTCGGCTCTCGTATGGAGATTTCTCTATTGTATAACTTCACGTGGGAAATCTGCTTAGTTTACGCAGCCCCTGTGTGACGGACTTTTTCTGACTTATAATGGCTTAAAAAGTATGATAAATCATAGACGGTCAGTTAATAAATCTTCTGAATATATAAATGTATTATGCCCAGTCCTAGCTATGTGCTTATTTGAAGAAAGCTTACTGACATTCATCCAGAACATACAAAACTCGTTTTCATTCCATATGTTGCTTATGGCCCCAATTATCAGTTCTCATCTTATGTGTAAGGATTTAACCTGTTCTAATTGGATATCTTGAAGTGAGAAGTGCAGTCCTAGAGGGCGTACAAGTTGGCAGCGTGTAATGCCTGTTGAGGATAATCCCATGGCCAGCCAGTGCATCGATGTTTGGAGTTCTGACGTCACTACCATGGAATCCTACGTCATTGAAGCCCTGAGAACATAAAAGGATGGCTGATTTAGTTCAGTGTATCATGACTACTAATAAGCCAAGTTTCTAAAAAAAAAACTATATATAACTTTAATATCAAATAGTATTTGGTAAAAATAATTTTTGTTGAGGCTTATTGCCCTTTTACGTGGAGGTGAGTACAGTTTATCATCATTTATAAAGCATGTCTTTCATAGTATAAGTCATACCTTCTGTCTACTGTAATATCAATTCAACATAACTGTCCACCACAATTCTCCGTCTCCATTTAACCATTGCATACTGGTATTGGTTTTTAGCAGATTTCCCTCATCAGCTATTGAGGTCGTACTCATGACGCGATTTTTGAAAAATCCGTTCAAAATTTTTATATATATATATATATATATATATATATATATATATATATATATATATATATGTTAACGCTCTAGCAGTCGCAAAATTTGTTTGACCGTTACGAAACTCGATATTTAACTGTTTTATGTAAATAGACAGGTCAAGTTCGTTAATGGCTGAAATCGGACTTGAGGGAGAGGGGGGGGGTTTAGAGGGGGATTTTCAAAAATTCAAAATATCTCCGTTATTATGCATCGGATCTATTGTAAAATTGTATATAACCAATCTTATTGCAAATTAAATTTACTATAAATATTGTTATATACATTTTTTCTCTATCTTGAATATTAACCGAGATATTTGCATTTTTATGAAGTCTGTGGTTGGGTATAGTTCGGATTAGGTCGGCCATTTCCGTCATTGCTCGGCTCAGGTGGAAGCTTCTTCTAACCTTACCTGTCGTTTCTAACCTTACCTTACCTTCGTTACTTTGTGAGATTTATGCAAATACGTTCTGTTTATCCGCGCTCCCCCCCCCCCCTCTTTAGTTCTTGGACTACTAAAATTTGAATTATTAAAATATAAATTATTCTTACAATTCAGAAGCCGTTTCAGTTGGGAATTTATTTTAATTAACTGAAAGATTTCTCATTACCGTTTGTATTTAATATCGGTGGTATTGTGTTACCAGTATGCAGATTTCTCTATTGTAAAACTTCACGTGGGAAATCTGCTTAGTTTGCGCAGCTTCTGCGTGACGGGCTTTTTTTGGTTGGCATTGTAGGCCACAAAGATCTTTACCCTCTTGCGAGGTGGGCTCAGGATTCGTGATCAGAGGTGGACGTATTGAGTGATCAACTAGACGTATAACTCTTGTTATAAGAACTGGAATAGGTTGCCTCCTGCAGATCGATGGGACTAATTATAAGCGAAAGCTATCATATCAGCAACGTCCAGTATGCTTGTCGACGGGGGACAAATGATCAACTGACGGGCTTTCAGGCAGATTTACTCACTAGACTCCCGCCACTCCATCAGCTCGCTCTGGTAGCGAACCTGTGTATTAACTCCGTGGTCACCTATTCAAGTACTGACCATACTCGATGTTGATAGTCAGAAGAAATCAAGAACCACTCTCAATAATTAACTCCCGTTTAGCGAAACAGAGATCTCATATTCACTTTTTATTTTGACTATATATTAAAATTGTAACTTGCATTTTACTGGTAAGTTTTTAATTTTAATCTGTAAAAATATTTCTCTTCATATGTATTCACTGGGGGGTTATTTTGTATTCTTAAATTTTATGTTCTAACTATTGGCATTCAATATGTACATACATTTTTTTAATTTAATGACATCTTATACAACGTTTTTAATGGTTATTGTTTGCCAGCAGGGCACTGATGATGGAACGTATGCTCTGTAGAACAGATTGAGCTATTGTGTAGGAATGAGGCCTTTATTTTCTTACCTGAAACAGAAATCTGTTCAATTACGCATAAAATGCAACCACATTGAATTTATTATTAGGAACAACGCACCCTCTAGCGACAATAATACGCCCTGAACGAAAACAGCGGACTGAACTATCTACACCGTAATATAAAGTTTTTCAACTTGAAGCGGCGTAAATGAGGGAGATTTCCCACTAGCTTGTATGTGACACGCAGATGACCTCAAATCAACAACTATTTGCTATTTCTCTATTCTACTTTGTACTGCTGCCAACCAGTTGTGGATGCCAAGTATGGTTAGTGCATCGGTAGTAATGCAGTTTTCTCAACGCTGCCTAGGAGGAAAATGCGCTCCAACAGGATTTTAATTTGATTTCCTCAGGATTAATCCTTGTGATACGGCCATCGAAGCTGGGAAAACGAAATAACATCGATTACGACTAAGTCTTTGTTTAGGTCTTATAGCTCGAGGTTGGTTCTCCTTCGCCAATCTCGGTTAACACACACAGCTCCATAAGCTCTTCTGAGTCCCTTAGCTTCAAACGTTGCCAGTTTCTGTTTCTGAGAAATCGTAATAGCCCAGGTTTGGGAGCCGTATGTCAAAACGGATTGAATTAATCAAATATTCTGACCTTGGTGTACTTGGACAGATTGTTAGAACAGACCTGCTTTTGAAGAGGGAAAGAATACCAATTAACCGTAGTCACATCTGTCGGTGCATACCTTCGTCACTGGCTGATGGTCGAGTACAGTTGGCAAGCACTTTCGATGCAAAGGCACCATCTTCAAGTCGTTGTAGAGTTGTACTGGCTTGTCAAGATGGTGCCTTTGCACCGGAAGCACAATGCCAACTGTACTCGGCCATTAGTCAGTGACGACGGTATGCACCGACAGATATGACTACAGTATCATCTATAATGGCGGTTCCAATCCTTTACTTGATTTACCAATACCAATTAACATCTAGGACGCGTCTGTCTAATTAATCCCTAATATTATGAAGAGTATTCTCTTGGCAGCCTAAGTAGACGAATTCTCGCTACTCTCGTACTCTGTCTTAACCCGAAATGTACAAAACCTTCCAGGCTCTCATGCTTTGAACTCACAACCATACACTTTGTTTTCTCCGTTTCAGCAGATTTCCCTTAAGGGAAATCAGCTATTGAGGTTGTACTCATGATGCGATTTTCGAAATTTTTCTTCAAATGTCCATCGATCCTACCCAGGAGATGACGAAAATGAGGTCCGTTCAAAACTGTATATATATATATATCTATATATATATATCTATATATATATAAAATTGTAACCTCTGTCTGTACATTGATTTTTTTCGCGAAATTTCACGATAACTTTTCGTTTCACATGTCATAGACACCATAACTGCATTTTGTTTCTTTTCGTGTCTGTTTGTTTTGTTTGTTTGTTTGTTTGTTTGTTTATTTGTTTGTTTGTTTGTTACCTTTTCACGCATAAACGGCTGAACCGAATTTTATGAACTTGGTATGTATATTACTACTAGCCCAACTTAGACTTTAGGCTATATTAATATTCTCTAAGACGAACAGGAGTGGGGGTTATAAGGGAGGCCTGAAATTAAAAATAGCGATATTTCGTTTCCTATTGCTTTTTTCAGCAAATATGCACATAACAAAAGTTGTTTATTTTGTAATTTGGAGTAACTTTTGTTATATGCACTATTGCCGTATACGAAAGTATAAATGAGTTATACGCTATAAACTAAAGCGGGAGTCCACAATTTTATTTGGCACTAAAGACTCAACCGAATTAAACCAAACTCGGTATGTGTATTAGCAGTGAGGCCTTCATTATAATAAGCCATACCAACATTTCTATGGATGGGCAGGAGTGGGGGTTATAAGGGAAGCCTGAAATTAAAAATAGCGATATTTCGTTTCCTATTGGTTTTTCCGCAAATATAAGCAAAACAAAAGTTGTTTATTTCGTTATTTGGAGTAACTTTTGTTATATACACTTTTGTTGTATACCTAAGTGTAAATGAGTTATAAGCTAAAAACTATAGCGGGAGTCATTAATTTTATTGGACTCAAAAGACTCAACCGAACTAAATAAAACTCGGTATGTATATTAGTGTTGACGCCCTAATTATCATAGGCCATACCAACATTTCTAGGGACGAGCAGAAGTGGGGTTTATAAGGGAGGCCTGAAATTAACATTAATGATATTTCGTTTCCTATTGGTTTTTCACAAACATGCACATAGCAAAAGTTGTTTACTTTGTTATTTAGAGCAACTTTTGTGCGCATTCACTTTTAAAATGAAGTAAACACGGGATATACGCTAAACGGGAGTCAATAATATTAGTACTTATTTACGGGGTTTTAATAAAGGAATATTATGACAAATGATGTTACGTTTTATATGATAGTTCAAAGTATGATTCGGATTAGTGAGGTAATAAATCTTCGTCAACCCCACCTAATAACTTTGTTATTTATTTCCAATAGAAATATAAACTATAAGAGCATTTCCACTATTTAATTTGTATAATCTACCTTGATGTTAATGAAACAAATATTTAATATAATAACAATTAAACGTTAATGGTAATGTCATTATGACAAAAAACAATATGCGTTTAAACTCGATATGATATTTTCAGGGTCCCACTATTATTTAATTCCATCCGGTAGATAAACTATAAAATAATGTTTTGCATCAATAATATAAGTAGAAGAATGTTGAGAAGTCTCATGCGGGAACGGAAGTTGACGGGAGCCTTACACGTTAATTGAGTTTACTTACTTCCCGTCTGGCATTACTGGAAGCGATTTCCAGTGAGATTCACTAATACAAATATAATCTTACGTGCAAAACTGCCTAAACTATGTGAGCTCGGATTGGCTTTTGAAAGGAAATATGTTTATTATAGATGATATTTAATTGTAATAAATGCTACCCATGATTATGGTTTGAATTATTGAAAAACGGTGAGTCAAAAAGTGTAGAGGGATAGATTAGGAACACATTTTCATTTATCCTTCAAAAATAAAATTTCTATTCTATTAATTCCCAAAAGTTACCCTTCAGGGTTGGATATTTTGGAAAATCATTACGTCGTGGAGGGAAGTTTAATTGTACACATTGAAGTCTTACTATCAAAATACCATCATTAGTCAGTCAAGAATGATTTCCCGGGCATCGCCGGGTACCTTAGCTAGTATATATATATATATATATATATATTTGTCTGTTACCGCTCTAGCGGTCGCAATTTTTGTTTAATCGTTACCAAACTCGATATTTAGTCGTTTTATGTAAAAAGAAAGATCAAGTTCGTAACGGCTGAAATCGGACTAGTGGAAAGGGGGGGTTTAGAAGGGAGGATTTTCGAAAATTCAAAATATCTCCGTTACTATACGTCGGATCGAAACATTGTACAAAATCAATCTTATTGCAAATTAAATTTACTATAAATATTGTTATATACATTTATTCCCTGTCTTGAATATTAACCGAGATATTTGCATTTTTATGAAATTTGGGCTGATAACGGATTTTTGAATTTCCCGCGAAAAGCTAGTTCGGCCCTTTGCCGTAACCGTTTGGCTCTCCTATGGAGATTTCTCTATTTTATAACTTCACGTGGGAAATCTGCTTAGTTTACGCAGCCCCTGCGTGACGGACTTTTTTTTATGAAGAGTCCCATACAGGATGCAAACGAAATGAAAAATAAAAATTTTATTTTTTCACACTAGAAGTGTACTCGTAAGTATACCAAAAATCTAATGATAATGACATCCACATGATTTAGGATTTAATTTTGAAGCGCTAAGAGCCCTTTTACCCTTTGATAAGAGGAATTCAGTTATTCAAAAACAATTATATACTTTTATCATCGTAATTTGCGGCTAGATGGACTTATTATTATTTGAATTTATTAGTCCAAATTTCTTTAATTGGTGTTCAGTTTTCATAAAAACGGTATATACAATATTTTGTGTTTCCTTTTCTTTTTTACTTCATTGTTAAAATCGATGGAAGTATTGTAATCCTAAAACATATGGTTTCAAATGTCAACAAAATTTAGCGTTTTAACCGCCCTCCTCTCCCGAATCCGTTTTGACGAGTTTCGGCGTCGCATACTTTGAAAATGATAACCCTTTCAATCTTAAAATTTCAAATTTGGGTCACTTTTAGAGTTTATTCTGAGCGTCCCCTTCTGTGTGAAATCGACCGGAGGGGTAGAGGTGTTAATTAAATACTACAAAACATTTTGTTTATTTAATTGTTATTATTATTTATTAGCGTCCACTTTTTGCAACTGAGGCTAATTGAGACGGGTTATCTACAGGTTACCACCCTTTCTAGCCAGGGTGGAACTTAGGACGTTATTTAATGAATTTCGTCACTAAATAATTTCCTTTTCCCAGGCAAGAATCGAACTCGCAACTCTAGGTTTATGTGAGATTAAGGTCAACGCTTTAACTCGCATGGCTAACCTGAGCCCCCTTGTTTATTTAATTTAATTAGAGTACAAGATAGTCATGTAGAGCCCGGCTCAGATTTCTTTTTCTTTTTGTTGTAGCTACTGAATAATTTATGACCTTTTAAATACCTTTTTTTACATAAATGCTTCCTTTATTAGTTATTCATTAATTCAGTGATATATAATTTATATATAGTATTATAAATAATAATATATAATTATTTATAACAAACAAAAATAATGCACACAGTGATTTAAAATGCACATACTTCATTAAATTAATTGTAGGAAATCGTCTGCTGAGGTTGCACTCGTAATGCTGTTTTTGCTATGTTACCAGCTGTTGGGTAGCAGAAATATAAAAATTGTATAAATTGGACATTGGACTCCGTTATTTTCATCACATTTCACAAATGTCCTATTAAAATTTAGAATACTTTACAGTCATCCTACTGTGTTTGGCTTTAAGTCATAAGTGCGAGGGGGGGGGGGGGGAGAGAAGCGGGCAGGTTGATACACTTTTGGGTATTTTTGTATTATTTTAGACAAGGCAGTGAGAATTTTAAATAAAAAAGTCAAAGCGTACCAATTTACCCCACCACGGGGCTGGTTTATACATTGCTGAGGGAGGTTGAAATAATAATAGCTAATAATTTTATAAACATTTATTACATATCATTTTTGAAGGAGCACCGCGAATTGAATAATATAAACAGTTTCGGAAATAATAGCTAGGAATTATATCCTGATAAATAATAGTGGTTTATGTTCGAAAAAAAAAAGTTAAAAGTATAGCACAAATTTAAAAGAACAAGAATGATTACTTGAGACATTTAAATATATAATAATATCATAAACATAGGAACTCTCTAGAGTAGGAAATTTAATGGTTAAAACAAAAATAAACACGTTAAACCATAAAAGAAAGAAATACGCTTAGGGATTAACACCCTCCCTAATAGGCCAATAAAACTTCTACATCTGACTCGCAATGGATACAAACAACGATATTTTATCACATCCACATTCAATATGAGCCCATTTTGTCCAGGTTTTACTTGGAAAAAGGCACCAGGTTACTTCTACCTAAACATTGATGAAAATTAAAAAATTACCGACGTTATCAAAATTAATAAGTCGGCCGCGCAGGAGCTGCTTTCGCTAAGCTGTTTTCCCACGTATTTCCATTTATTTCAAAACGTAAAAGTTCAAATAGAGCAATATTTGGTATTTAGGCTTCAAATAAAGTGCTTCATAATATAGCAGCTTATTATTAACATGACATGAGTAGGAGTGGGACTTTACTGTATATTGTATACTGTGTTCTGAATATTTGTATTCTTATGACATTCCATTAATGTATGGGTCATTCCACATCAATTCAACCACACCATGACACCCATGATTTCAGATTTTGTTGAATTTTATTTTGGGGGTTCTATTCATTGATTTAAGAAACCATACCAAATATTTTTGATATATCTTTAACTGTTTGGATTTTATGGTCTCTTAAAGTTTTGTGATTTTCGTGTTTTCTATCGATTAGGAACTGTAAAGTTAATTTGTTTTCATTTCAAAAATAATTTGTAACTTTCTTATTTACGAACCAATTTTGATGGAATTTTTTGTGTGTATTCATAAATATATTTAAAAACAATAAAAAAATAAACTAAGGCACCAAGTAAGTATTTGTGGACAGAAAAAAATTGCAAAGTGTCAATTTGAGCTTTTCAGAAAGCAAATATATAGTTTCACGTAAAATTGAATATCTCCAAAAGGGAAAAGGATAATCATGGAAATCTTTTTTTTTATGTTCTAAGACATATGACCTACCACCTAAAATAATAAAATTAATGGTTATTTGATCCCTTCATTGTTTATTCCAAGTTTAAAAATAAATATATAGAAAAATTTAGAAATTTGTATGTTAAGAAAATGATAAATAAATGTAACTAAGAGCTCAGAAGTAAAATAGTTAATGGTATATACTTAAAGTTAATTTTAAAACAGTGGCATTTAAGTTATCTTAATTCATAAAACTGCAGCTGTACAATGTAAAGAAACTAATCAAGTTGTAACAAGAAAAATCTCTTCCTCAACAGGCTCACTGGCTTGTTCAGGCATTTCATTTCTGTACCAGTATACTGTGAGTGAAAGGTGCATTATTTTATTGAGCTGTATATAAAATTCTTTTTACTGTATTATATTTAGCATTTAATTATAATATCTTTAAATTCAGTATATCAGTGTTGTTGTTTTATGTGGTTAAACAATTATTTAGTGAATATTTTCAAATAATTCTTGAAAAGTAATTTTTTTCTAAATGGAAGAGAAATGCAGTGTGGGGGAAACTACTCAAAGTGACTGTCATTTGTTACATTATGCCAAAAAATGTGGTGTCCACAGATAGAGCAGAAATGATACAGTGTCCCAGCACTGTTGAAGAATTCATTGAAACGTTAGTTGAAAAACTTCACAAACTGATACCTCATTCTTACATTGCTAAACCACAATCAACAACTTTTAAAAAATTGAAGGAAACATCTCCTTTTAACACAGCTATTATCTCAATGGACTTTAGTGAAAATTATTCATTCACATTACAAGACGAAGCCCAAGGATACCACTGGACCTCAAATTCTTGCACTATACATCCTGTCATCATACACTGCAAAGATGCAACTGAGAAAAATATTGTCCCACCCCTTTGAATTATATCTGATGACCTCAAACACGATGTAAGTATGGTGTATGAAATCCAAAAATATGTGATTGAATTTTTGAAAGAAAACCGCCCACATATCAAAAAAGTTCATTACTTCAGTGATGGGTGTGCTGCTCAGTACAAAAATAAGTACAATTTCATAAATATGTGCCTACATGAGAAAGATTTTGAAATTCGGGCCCAATGGTCTTTTTTTGCTACTAGTCATGGTAAAACAGAATGTGATGGAATTGGAGGTACAGTGAAACGATTAGCTCGGAAGGAAAGTTTGCAAAGACCCTTAGAAAACCAAATAATATCAGTGGCTCAATTGTTTGACTTTTGCAAAACCAGAATAGAAAAAGTCAGTTTTTTCTTCATATCTAAAGAAATAGTTGAAATAACTCGTCCTACTTTGGAAGGTCACTTCAAAGATGTTCAAACTCTTCCAGGGACTAGATCATTTCACAACTTTCAGCCAATAGATGAAACCGGAACCACTGAGGCTCGAAGAATTAGCATGGACGAAAAACCAGCTCTCACTTTTAATTTATTGAATAATCGACCAAAGAGTCAAGTAACATTGAAAGATTTAAGCCCAGGATGTTTCATTGCTTGTGTATATGTCAGATAGTGGTACTTTGGCATGGTGAGTGAGGTGAACACCAAAGAACAAGATGTCACAGTACAGTTCCTTCATCCCCATGGACCTTCAGCATCATTTTCTTGGCCTAAAAAGGAGGATATATGTGCTGTACCCATTCTTCATATTATTACAACTGTGGAATCTCCAAAAACAATGAAAGGAAGATAGTACCAGTTTTCTCAACAATGTATGTCAAGTGTTGAAGCAAAATTAAACGATACTTTAAAATTGTAAAGAACATTGACCATACAACCATAAGAATTGTATATATTAAAGTACACTTAACTGGGGTAAACAATAGTGTAAACTGTATTTATTGTACAATAAACCTATGAAAACTATCTTTTTAGTTTCCTTTATTTATCATTTTCTTTTAATTCATACAAATTTCAAGAGATATTCAATTTTACGTGAAACTATATATTTGCTTTCTGAAAAGCTCAAATTGACACTTTGCAATTTTTTTCTGTCCACAAATACTTACTTGGTGCCTTAGTTTATTTTCTTATTGTTTTTAAATATATTTATGAATACACACAAAAAATTCCATCAAAATTGGTTCGTAAATAAGAAAGTTACAAATTATTTTTGAAATGAAAACAAATTAACTTTACAGTTCCTAATCGATAGAAAACACGAAAATCACAGAACTTTAAGAGACCATAAAATCCAAACCGTTAAAGATATATCAAAAATATTTGGTATGGTTTCTTAAATCAATGAATAGAACCCCCAAAATAAAATTCAACAAAATCTGAAATCATGGGTGTTGAAATCATTTTTTTTTGGTTGATTTGAGGTGGAATGACCCGTATGGTAGATAGTTAAATTTGTGTACCACTTCCCACATACGGGAGGTTGATGTTTTCCCATAAAATAACTATGAGTAAATCTTGTGTGGCCTATTCAGAGTCTTTCTAGTATGACTTCATCTCTTCCTTTTTATTGTCAAATATTTCCATTGATGGGTTGAGGTTAAAACCTCAGCTTTTAGATTATTGTTCATGGTTTCGTCCGACATTTGTTACCAGTATTTATCAATATCTTCTTTGAGCGGTTGATTAAGCTCTGTAGATGTAATTGTTGTTGGGGTGATGGAGTCGAGTTGGTGGGCTTCTCCGGCTGCTATCTGCTTTTTCATTTCCATGTATTCCCACGTGGCTTGGAATCCACATGAAGTAGACAAAACGTTTTAACTCTCGGAGCATTTGTATATAATTACGTATTTTTTCTACTATTGGATTGTTGTTAAATATAACTTTAATACTCAATAGGGCAGTCAACAAGTCTGTGCATATCAGGGCTTTTTCTTGTGTCGAGTGCATGTAAACTCAGGGAATGAGAACCTAATTGCGAATAGTTCGGCCAAATAGTTGCTGGTTGAGCTTGAATTTTTGGAAGACATTTTCTTCGTAGTAGTTACAGAAAGATCCAGCTATTTTCGATCTGTGTATATGATCTTTGGGTGTTGGTATTTGTCTGTTGTATTAATGAATGGTTTCCCTTTTTTTCCAGTTGCTGATCTCTTGGGATTATTAACGTCCACTTTTTGCAACTTAGGCTAGTCGGGACGGGTTATCTACAGGTTACCACCCTTTTCTACCCAGGGTGGGATTTTACAACGTTATTTAATGAATTTTGTCAATAAATAATTTCCTTTGCCCAGGCGAGAATCGAACTCGCCACTCTAGGTTTACCATGTGAGATCTTGGGATTATTTTATTATAAGTTTGGCGATTTGTGTTTCTACAGATAGTTAATTGCCCAAGGCGAAATTGAGACGAATTCGTCAATACTGTAAGAGTCTTTGTGTTAAATAATTTAACCTAATTCCAATGGGTTTTGGTGATAAGGGTTTTTGGTCATATAGCCGTGAACAGAGAGGTTGGAATATACTCTGAAATATTGGGTGACCTCTTTGGGTCACTAGTTTGGCTAAGTATTTAGCTGCCAGTTTTTTTCCGTATAAATGTCAATTCTGGGATTCCTGTTTCACCACAAATGCTTATTACTGGGCTCCAGTGCAAAGCTCCTATAGATAATCGTAACATAGCATTATGAATTGAATCTAGTTTGCATTATTCATTGTAGTTTGCAGAAGCATATGCAAAACTGCTAATCTAATTTAGACAATACCAGAGATTTGTATATTGTTAGCATGGTACTCCTATTGTTCCCTCAGATGTGTTGGAAAGATACGAATTTCTGATGTGCGAGTTTTGAGGCTGTCGATGTGTATATTTCATTTCAGTTTGCTGTCGAGAGACAGACCCTGAAATTCAGCATTGTTGACGTATTCTATTGGGTTGTCCTTGTGATAGAGTTGTGGTAAATCATTAAATTTTCTGAGCTTTGATTTGATGTATTATACACTTCGTTTTTTCGGGGTGAAAACTAAAAACCTGTTTTTTCAACCATTTCAATAATCTAAGGATCGCAGCCAGTAATTGTCTTTGAATCTTTGTGATCAGCAAATAATGGCAATGTCATCAACGTACGTAGTCTTTTACGTGGTTGAAATTGCATTACACAGAAAGCCTTTTCTTCTCCACCAAATTGTCTCATATTAGAGAAAATGTGTATATAACAACATTTATAGACTATTAAATTTACAATAACATTGATTCGTTACTAAATTCCTTCTCTACAGGAATTCATCTACACTGGATTTCTTCTCCAATATATTTCATTTCCATTAGATTTCATCTCCACTAAATCTCTGTTCAACTGGATTTTTTTCTCCACTAAATTTCTGGTCCACTAGATTTCTTCTCCACTGAATTTCATCTCCCCTAGATTTCTTCGCTACTAAATTTCTTTTCCACTAAATGTCTTCTCCTCTGGATTTCATCTACACTATATTCCTTCTCTACTAGATTTTTTCTCGCCAATTAATTTCTGCTCGATTAGATTTCTTCTCCACTGGATTTCATCTCCCCTAGATTCCTTCGCTACTAAATTTCTTTTCCACTAAATATCTTCTCCACTGGATTTCATCTACATTAGATTCCTTCTCTACTAGATTTTTTCTCTACTGAATTTCATCTCCACTTAATTTCTGATCCACTAGATTTCATCTCAACTGGATTTCATCTCCCCTAGATTCCTTCGCTACTAAATTTCTTTTCCACTAAATATCTTCTCCACTGGATTTCATCTACATTAGATTCCTTCTCTACTAGATTTTTTTCTCTACTGAATTTCATCTCCACTTAATTTCTGCTCCACTAGATTTCTTCTCCACTGGATTTCCTCTCCCCTAGATTTCTTCGCTACTAAATTTCTTTTCCACTAAATATCTTCTCCACTAGATTTCATCTACATTAAATTCCTTCTCTACTAGATTTTTTTTCTACTGAATTTCATCTCCACTTAATTTCTGCTCCACAAGATGTCTTCTCTACTGGATTTCATCTCCCTTAGATTTCTTCTCTACTGGATTTGTTCTCTATTAATTTCCGCCTCCATTAGAGATCGTATCTTCCTGTTCTCTCTGAGACAATGTTGCTCAATGTATGAAGGATACCAAAGCTGCCCGATTTTGTCAGCATCTGCAATATGCTCACCTTTTTGCTCGTATTCCAATTTCCAATTTATTTATTAATGGACACCACATCGAAGGTGATTTGCCCTTTCAAAAGTAATAACAGGTAACAATAACAAAAAACATACCTTAGCAGCAAGTAACAATAATAAGTACCTTAACAACAAATAATAACAAAAAATACCTTAACAGCAA
This sequence comes from Riptortus pedestris, assembly GCA_019009955.1. NCBI lineage: Eukaryota > Metazoa > Arthropoda > Insecta > Hemiptera > Alydidae > Riptortus > Riptortus pedestris. The sequence goes on from CM032228.1 coordinate 44,916,043, forward strand.
GTAACAATAATAAATACCTTAGCAACAAGTAATTATAACAAATTCCTTAGCAAAAAGTAATAATAACAAATACATTAACAACAAGGGACAATAATAAATACCTAAACAACAAGTAATAGTTGCTCGTATTCGTATTTGTTATTAGATACTCAACTATTCGAAAATCATTTAAGAATCAGGGGCTAAGTAACTAAGGCTAAGTAGAATACACGTATCGAATTTTGACAGAAAGGTTTAAAAATACAACTTCTTATTCTATTAGTCATTAATTATGAACATATTTGTGTCATCTTGTGATTTTTCTTCGAGAGCATAAATAAATTACTTAAATAATATTATACGCACGTATTTAATGAATTTCAACGAAAATAAAATGTGTTAAATAACTACTAATTAAACATGAAACTGGTGGATACCTTTTGCATACAATTTTAATACATCTAAGTATAGCAAAAGAAAGAAGAAAAATTTTAATTTTTGTTATTGATTATCGTCCACTATGTGCTACTAAGGCTATTTGGGACGGGTTATGTACAAGCTAAACCCTTTTCTAATCAGGATGGTACTAAGGATTTTATTTAATTAGTTCACAACTAAATAAATTCCTATTGTCCAGGGAATAATCGAACCTACGACTTTAGATTTACCAAAGGAGATTAAGACCTACGCCTGAACTCACATGGCTATCCTAAGCCTCCGAATTTTATTTTAATGTATATCTTATGGAAATATTGACTAATTCTGGTTCCTATCTTTTACGAGAAATGTTATATCTACTCTCAACCCAATGGTAAGGGATTTCATTTAGCCCAATTTAAAAATATTATTCAAAATAGTAATATGAACCGCGGTTTATTTAAATAAAAATTCTAGCACATTATTCGAAATGTTGGTCATTATATTTTGTATGAAATTATAATCATTAGATCATTTTAAGTTTATGAATAAACATTTTATTACTGGGAACCTAATACTTTTTCTATTGTGGTTTTCTAATCAGACTTGATAGAGGACTATTGCCAAGTACAATAAAGAGGGACTTACCATGTCGTCAGCCACTATGAAGACGATATTTGGCTTGTCCGTCAATGCCCATGTCATAGATAATAGAGAAGGCAGGAGACAGAGAAGGATAAAAACCCACTGTGGCATAGCGTAGTTGGTTGACATCCTTCAGATTCTTCTTGACTCAGGCTCAGCTGAAAGTACGTTAATATCCTTCAGGTACTTGAATCAGACTAAGCTGATAGGAGATTGGAAATCTCCCCCACCCTCAAGGTGTCTTGGGTTCAAATCGACTGTGTCACAAATCGATAGCTTAAGGGCTATTGAGCTCTATAAGCTATTGAAGTCGTACTCTTGACGCAATTTTCGGAATTTTTCTTCCAATGTCCATCGATCCTACCTAGAAGATTACGAAAATGAGGTCCGTTCGAAACTGTATATATATATATATATATATATATATATATATATATATATATATATATATATATTTGTTTTTGCTGGCGTAATTATTGTTTAATCCTTACGAAACTCGACATTCAGTCGTTTTATGTAAAAAGAAAGATCAGGTTCGTTAACGGCTGAAATCGGACCAGGGAGAGGGAGAGCATAGAGGGGAGGATTTTCGAAAATTCGAAATATCTCCGTTACTATACGTCGGATCAAAAAATTGTATAGAACCAATCTTATTGCACATTAAATGAACTATAATTATTGTTATATACATTTATTTTCTATCTTGAATTTTAACCGAGATATTTGCATTTCTCAGTTTTCAGCTTTTAGCAAACCCCCACTTCTACTCATGTTACATAAACAATACTCTATTATATAATACACCTCATTATTCGAAGCTTAAATATCAAATATTGTATTCAAGATACCTTTATTATACGAGATACATGCAAATATGTCCTGGTGACCCAGTGGTGGGGCCCCGTCTATCTGCAAATCTTTCTCATCTACAACTTCAGACATCCGGAGATAAGAAGACACAACTTTTTTACAAGTCAAATAATTTACAAACCTGCCCTTACTGTCAGGCTAACCATTCATTGCCAGAATGTTACAAGTTTAGCACTACACTGCCTGATGACAGAATCTCATTCGTCAAGTATCTGAGATGTTGCAGAAATTGTCTACGTTCAGGACGTGACTGCCCGTCAACGTGGACTTGTCGCTTCTGTAGTCTGAAGCATCACAGCTTTCTTCATGATGACACAGGTTCCAAGTCCAAGAAGGAACCCAACCGAGTACAATCTGAAAGTGGCCCTTTCGTGGTAGAACCTTCTCTGGATTTTGATCCAACCCAGCATCCCACATCCCTGAATCATGCGCAACGTTGGTAAGCACGGCGAAAATCACCATAATTGGCCGAGACGGGCAGCTACATTCTGCCCGAGCTGTCTTAGATTCAGGGAGTCAACAAACATTTATTACCAGTGCAACTGCGAAAAGAATCGGCCACATCAGCCACCACAAGAGAAGTCTCACTAGTTTAGGTGGTGCTCATCTATCCACGCCCAAGGGGACTGCTCTTTACTAAGTCAAGTCAAAGGACATGTGAACAAAACTACTTTCACAAGCCATTATTGTTGACAGAATAGCTCCACCATTGCCTAATTTCGCTCTCCCTCAAGAGAGGGATCAAAATCTATTTCATTATAGGCTTGCCGATCAAAGTTCCCACATTCCCGAAGATGTCGAAATCCTCATAGGCATGGATCTGTACACCATGTTGATAAGCAGTACACCCTTTCATTCTGGAAATGATTAATTAAACCTTCTCCCAACAGTGTTAGGACTTGTCGTCATTAGGAAACTAAGGGACATCCGCATGTCTGAAAACGTCGCATTATTCACGGAAGCCCTAACCGCAATCCAGGACAAACTCAAGGTCTATGGGGAATTGGGAGAACCAAAACCTACTGATGGCAAACATCCTGAGAAAAACTGTGTAAAGAGCACTTCAGCCATACCACCATTCGTGAAGCGAAAGGTCGATACATCATGAGACCACTACGCAACAAAATGTCAGTTCCCAACACCGCTGAAGAATTAACGAGCTCGAAGTTGAGGTGCGCAAAGCTAACACAAGCTATCTTGAACATCACAGATTACAGCCAGCTTTCACCCTACATCGATGAGATGGGCATTAACAGAGTGGGTGGTGAACAAAGCAAATCGAGGCTTCTCTTTTTGGGAGATATGCCAACGAATTAATAACTGTGGACTGTATAAAGAAAAGACTGATGGTAATCAAAGGATAACATAATGTATTGATATTTACAACTGAATTGCCTGAAGGGCCATTGTGACTAATCTAAAAAACTAATTATAAAGAGTACATTTTATTGTATTATAACTAAATTGCCTGAAGGGCCACGGTGAACATTAATATCTGGAAAATCAGCTGAATTTTGTAAATGGCCAATGATGAGTGAGCTTGATCGTTTATTCCTTTTCTTCTGGATATAATGTTATAAAAAATGAGGTACCTCATGTGTTGCCGCTCCCGCTGCCATCTCCTCCTGCCACACCCAGCTACTCTGTGGCTTTTCTACTCCATGTCGAGTATTATCCTGGGTTCATAAAGAAAAATGCTGTATTCTGGCCTTATGCTCGTGTCGCCATTTTCTTCCAGACTATCACGTGGCCAAGGAGGTAGTCAGCGAGGCACGGGTTGCTAGGTAACGGCGTCAGGATGGCCAGCTGGGCAAGAACTGTGACGTCATTTTTTTTCTTTAGCATAAGTGCCGTAAACAAACCGCCCACCTAAATTTGTGTGAGAAATTTAACGCTTGGTTTCTTGAAGATCTTGAATGTCTTGTGCTTAACTATGAATACAATGAAAAAAAAGAAGGGCAAAATAAAAGAATAATAGTGTGGAGTAACCCACATATCCATCTAGGAAACACACAAAGAGAAATACAAAATAAAGAGAAAAAAATAACTAATACTTATTATAATTGGCATATAAACTAAAATTAATAACTTATATTACTTATTCTATAATTAATGTATGTGTCATGTTTGGTGTCGTGTTTGTCTGTGGTTTCTGGTCAGGTTCAGGCAAAAACAAAGGAGCCAGAGAACAAACTGAGCGCACAAAGGTTTTACCCGGTATGGTTCGTTCTTGGCAATGAACGTATACACTTCCTTAAGGAAGCGGGATGCGCCAATGAAGTTGGAGCCATGGTCTGAGTAAAATTTCTTCACGAATCTATCTAATGCCGACAAAAATGCTGGGATTGACAATGACGAGACCGCCTCTAAGTGAACTGCCTTACTTGCCATGCAGACGAAAATACATAGATATGCCTTGCCAAGAGCCGCATTTCGGCGCGTAGATTCCTTTATCAGGAAGGGTCCTGCATAATCTAATCCAGTTTGTAAAAAGGCTCTAAACTGAGAAAAACGTTCTGGAGGAACTGATGCCGTAAGTGGCTGAACAGGTTTGCATCGCACCATACGATATGGGACGCAACGTAAAATTCTCCCTCTAATGAATTTCAAAGCTCCGGGGATCCAGTACTCTTGGCGTAACAGAGAAAGTACAAGCGTTGGCCCCGCGTCATCCACAATTAGTTATGCAAAATGACAAGTTCGTGGGGCGTTATTCAACCTGCCGCCCACCCTGACAAGCCCATACTCGTCAACGATATACTGGTGATAAGGTTTCTGAACGGAAGTATTTCCGAACAGCGCTCTCGGAAGGTGCAATCTTTGCTCTAATTGAATGCATCTAAACTTAGCATTTTTAAATTCGTCAGCTGTGATTGGGCCTCCTGGATTTGGCTTCGTCCGTTTAACGAGGCGCAGCATACGAGCAACGGTCCTGATTAGAGTTCTATACGAAGAGAATCTTTCCATCCATTTGTCTTTAAAAGTCTGTTCAAGCTTCTCTTGATTAACATTTAAAGCCATCATGCAGTCTGTTGCCTCCTCATTAATGGCTATGTCTGGAGGCCATTCTCTGTAAGGGAGGGACAGCCAGTAGGGTCCATTCCACCACATGTCCGCTCCACAGAGATTACTTGGGGTACAACCGCGTGAGCTAATATCAGCCGGGTTGTCTTCTGATCGGACATGATGCCAGTCGGAAATAGACGTGGCACTCAAAATCTGAGAAACGCGGTTGGCCTCAAAGACCTTAAGTGCATAAGTGGGCTTGCGCAGCCAAGCCAAAACCACAGTTGAGTCAGTGAAGCATATGGGTGGATGGTCAAACGGCGATGACAAGCTCAGGGATGTTAGCAATTTTGTTAGTAACAAGGCACCACACAGCTCTAAACGAGCTATAGATACAAATTTTAAAGGTGACACCTTTGTTTTCGCTTTCATGAGCGTGACTCGTGCGCTACCGTCGGGATATTCTGCGCGATTGTAGATTGCGGCTGCATACCCTTTATCAGATGCATCACAAAATCCCACAATTCTACATACAGCATTGTGGCTTCCAAAGTAGCGAGGAATTTTAATACTAGAAAGTAAATGCCACTCCGATATCAATGCCTTCCAATCATTGATAATGTCTTCCGGAAGTGTTTCATCCCAGTAGACGCGGCTTTTCCATACGGACTGAAGAAGAACTTTGGCCTGGAAGGTAATAGGCGCAAGCAAGCCAAGAGGGTCGAAGATCCGCGCTACAGCCGATAATATGATCCGTTTTGTGACGTAAGTTGATGGAGGACGGTGTACTGAATATGTGAATACATCCTCACTGGGAATCCATATGAGACCTAGGATTTTTTGATGGCCTGTGCCTTGATCGGTAATTTGCAAATGAACAGCTTCCTTTGACGTTTCTGGGAGTACTTCCTTGATGGTTGATGCCCACTTGCTCAGCTCGAAGCCACCCTTAGCAAATAGCTCAATGAGTTGTCGCTTAAGCTCAAGGACTTCTTCTAGCGTGTTACCTCCACTTACAAAATCATCTACATACATTGATGAACACACTCGACCAGCGGCGAGAGGATAATGTGCTCCTTCATCGGCCACTAACTGTTTGATTACTCTCATTGCCAGAAACGCGCTTGGTCGAACTCCGTACGTCACGGTGTTAAGCTCGTACTCACGGAGAGCATCAGTTCGGTGTATTCTCCAGAATATGTGCTGCAAATGGCGATCATCGGGATGCACCAGAATTTGCCGATACATTTTTACAATGTCCGTGCATAAAGGTATGGCATAAGACCTGAAATTGATTAATATATTTGATATGTCTAATTGTAATTTTGGACCCGGTAATAGAGTGTCATTCAGACTTTCTGGTCCACAGGAAGCGTCAAAAACAACTCTAAGTTTCGCTCCTTCCGCGCTATACTGCCAAACTCCATGGTGAGGAATAATGTACGCCGAGGTTGTGGAGGCAAGTGACATATGGCCCAGTTCCTCATACTCCTGCATGAATTCTTTGTATTTAGTGGACAGTACAACATTCTTCTCCATTTTCCGCTCTAAATTTGAAAATCGATTGGCAGCCAGGTCCCGATTTGGCTGCAACTGAGAGGAGATTGGCTTTATAGGCAACCTCACCATGTAGCGCCCATCTGCATCGCGGGAGTGCGTTTGAAGAAAATGGTCCTCACAGTAACTGTCGTCGGGATCCCTTTGATTAACTGGAGCGGGCTCCTCCATCTCCCAGAATGCTCTGAGCCTGCTTGATATTTCTTCGCAGGATTCGTTGAAAAGCGAAGTAGTAGTGGGCTGAGCAGTAGTACCCTCTGTCGTTCCTATAACCACTAATCCAATGACTGTTGGAAGGAAGAATAGGTCATCAACTCCCACTCGCCTCGGGGCTCCGTTCACTATGAGCGGGTATATGTCCATACCTAATAACAAATCTATTGGACCTGGAGCATAACAGGAGTGGTCGGCCAAATCAGCCCTATTGATTTCGTGGATTGCGGTGTCGTTAATGGTTGCAGATGGTAATGAATGTGATATTTTATTGACTATAACTGCTTCAATATTGAATTTTACTATTGTAGGGCTTAACGCAGCAACTGATTAATCCTAAGGGTTGGGACACTGACGTTCCTCCCAGGCCTGTAACATGCGCTTTAAATTGATAGATTGGACTTCCTATATTGTCAGCTAGCGCCTTCGTGATGAAAGTATGCTGACTTCCTGAATCCAACAATGCCCTGACTGGAATTGCGTGTTTAGATCCCTGGATTGAAGCCTGTAGAGTACCTAAAAGCACTACTGATGTTTTAGGACTATTTGGAGTGGATCCAAACCCAATAAAACTTTCCTGTGGCCTGGAGCAATGCCTATTATTGTCATGATTGGTAATTGGCTCATTGAAGGTACTAGGCTGATCCTGGTGAATGAGGCTGTGATGCCTCAGCTTGCAATATCGACAAGTCCAGTTTGACTTGCACTGAGAAAGAGTGTGATCAGCCTTCAGGCAGTTAGGACACCCTTTCCAGCCATGAACAAACCCAATACGATCCTGAAGAGACATCGCATGGAACTTGCTACAATAAGGAAGTGCATGCGTTCCATTACAAAAGGGGCATAGTTTCGCGGGCTTCTTGGAATTCTCTTCAGCAGTATTTGAGGGTGGAGTTTTACCTCTTCCGTGGAATGTCCTTGCTATGTTTTTGTTATAAGTAGCAGATTGAAAGTGAGATCTTCCAGTCGAATGGACACTGGTATCAGGGACAGTACTGTGAAGTGCAATGGAGCTGTGCCGGACATAGCGCTTAAATTTTCCCTGAGGCATTGAGGAATTTAATTGAAGTTTTGGTTTCAAGGCAAGGTTGTTCCCGCAAGACGTGTGTTCTTTAGCGAGTTTTAAGGCGGTCATCCTTTTTGTTATGAAGTCAATAACTTCCTTGGTTGTGGGAAATTCTTCTATTGAAGATCTCGTAAGTTCAAACAGCCGCCTGGTGTCCTCATCAAGTGCACGCAATGCTAAGAGAGATAAAATGAATTCTTCGGGCCTATCGAGGTTTAATCTATGAAAGTTTTCAACGCTTTCAGCCACCGTTGCTAGGAATTCTTCATAGCGCTTTTCTTCGTCCTTTATTCCTTTCACAGATGAATCAAGTATCCTCTGAATATAAAGTTTAGCTAACACTCGAGGATTATCATAGGTATTGAGCAATTTCTGCCATGCTAGAAGATATGATTCCTTTTCAACAGGGAACCTCGAAATCATGGAGGCTGCTTCTCCTGTAACAGCACCTAGCAAGTAATGCAACCTTTCAATATCACTTAAACTGGGTTCATTGTGGACAATGGATTGAAATGTGTCTTTGAAATGTCTCCATCTCCGCAAGTCCCCAGAGAATTTGGGAATGGAGATTTTAGGAAGGCTGGTCCTTCCCGATATAGTTGTGTTCAAGGCCTGTTGCAGACCAGTACCTTCAACAGGAAGCATTGATGGTTGATGGCGATGATTGATGGTTGCTAATGAAATTTTTGCCCGTCGAATTTCATGACGAACTTCATCATAAATATTCATCCACTCGTCTGAGGGGAATGTATCGTCTTTAATGGTACTCTGTAAGTTGGGTCGTTCATCCCAAACATCTAGAAACTCTTTCAAGTAACCATCAGCTTCCTCAATTGCGGACTCCAGCGTAATCACTAGGTCTTCTGAAGCTAGAGCTGATTTTCCAAGACCTATGAGCTCCAAACGAGAAATGTCCCTTTTAATAAGGCGCAGCTTCCTTTCAAGGTTGGGAGCTGATCTCACGTTTTCCATATTAATATAATTAGATTCAATTATAAACATCAGCAGCTGAGAGCGGCGGAGGAGAACAAGTGCGTATACATTACGTCTCCTCCTGCCACACCCAGCTACTCTGTGGCTTTTCTACTCCATGTCGAGTATTATCCTGGGTTCATAAAGAAAAATGCTGTATTCTGGCCTTATGCTCGTGTCGCCATTTTCTTCCAGACTATCACGTGGCCAAGGAGGTAGTCAGCGAGGCACGGGTTTCTAGGTAACGGCGTCAGGATGGCCAGCTGGGCAAGAACTATGACGTCATTTTTTTTCTTTAGCATAAGTGCCGTAAACAGGCGGTACGCTGCAGTCCACTCCCATAAAGGCTATTGCTTAACATACCATACTCTTTTCCATGGATTGTCATCCACAACATCCATCAGCGATATTATCACTGTGGATCATCACTTACCCTTGCTATGGTGTGAGTTTTGGATTCCTTGTGCTTTGAAGCTCATTCGAAGAGTGATAAATCAGTGCAAACACTGCATGATCCAAATAGCTCAACCTATTCAGCAGCTCCTTTTTCCAGAAATCGTACATTTCTTCAGGTCGGTCTAGACTACGTCTTAACAAAACAGTCCAATTTAAGAAAGGCACCCATCACTAAGGCCTTGTGCCTTTTCATTTGTCTGCCGATGAAGGGTTTGCATTTAGAGGCTGTCTCTTCACTCACAACCTAGCCCTCTTAGCTGCGCTTGATATATTCTACTCTCGTCGCGGCACGCATTTTCTTGGAGATATTTGAAGGACGTCTACGCCTTTCTTCATTAGAAGTTCGAGCAGATAAGCCCGAGTCCTGGGCAGCCCCGAAAGGCATCACATGGCGATTCAACCCATCGCATACATCCCATATCGGTGGCATTTGGGAAGCGGGCGTGAAGACTGTCAAGACCCTTGTTGCAAGCTCAATGGGCCCCCAGCCACATACATTTGAAGTGTCAGCGCCGATCTTAACCCGCAATCGAGTGGACCCTCAACTCCCACCCACTCCTTTCACTCGACAAGGATCCTCAAAACTCTGACTCCCGGCCCCTTCTTAATTGCTTAATCTCTTGCCTCTAACTCTGAGGTCTCAGATGAGCCCACGCCAAGGGCCACCCGGAGCCGTTGGAGGATTAGTAGATCCACATTAAGCACATATGGAATAGATTGAGCCTGAAATTCTTCCGCACTCTCCAACAAAGATCTAAATGGAGAAAAAGGCCCCCATGGTCGGAGACCTTGTGATCTTTGTAGAGCAACGCTTGTTAAACTTCACGAGGGAAATTTACTTAGTTTACGCAGCCCTTGACTGACTTTTGATCATAAGATCTGGTCCACTGGCCAATGACCTCAGAGAAGTGACTAGAAAGAAGATGGGTCATTGTGACCAGAGATCTTAAAGTTGATTATAGCTCCTAGAGTAGAGCCTCGACATTTGTCAAGTGAACGAACAAAGCCTATTTAATATAGTTTCGTTTTAATAATTTTATATTATTTATTACATTTTATTACATGCATTCTTTTTACTATTAAGCTTTTATTTGTGTCCCCATAATAATTGTCTATTTGTATTTATTTATCATCTGCCACTTAAATTGTTTTTCTCATTAAATATAGATACCTTAAAGATTCATATATCATATCATAAAAATTACACACACACATACACACACACACACACACACACACACACACACACACACGATACAAAGTTAAAACAATTATTTTAAAAAGAATTATCAATTTTAAAATGTAATACTCTTAAATTTGTGAGTATCTGTTAATATCATGTAAATGTTGGAGTATTGTGGGAACGTGTGGGCTTCAGTAAATAAGTGGTGTAACTCATGTTTAAATTAAAGTTAATATCATGTTCTCACTTAATGACGCTATAATTTGTTGTTCAAAGGATTCTGGTTGGTTTAAAATCTTTCACCAGCTTGTAATACTTTTGTTTTTTTTGTAAACATTTCAAAGAAATCAATTACAACATAGCCCTAGGCATAACACACCTGCAGTTGCAAAATATCCAGGCATAAATTGAGATAATAGTCTTATACATATTCATTAATTATATTAAACATATGCCATAAAAGCAATTGAGATATGGTCAAAGCTTTTGATAAACCTACTAACTTTTTTGTTCTGAATAAATCAGACTATATCAGCGGTAGTAATCATCATAATTGTTCAGAAATGATCAATAATAGCAAGGATTGTTCAGAGGATCAGCCAACTGGAAGAAATTTGTGGTATGAAGATAGTGCTACATTAACATTGTCGGCTCCTCGTTATCTAACTGTCAAGATACTAGATGGAAGTAAGAGCTTCAACAATATCAGCCCCTTCATTATTCACAAGTGGGTATGCTCTTATTCTAATCAGATCAAAGTTAGAAAAATTAGAAAAGATGGCACATTATTACTAGAATGTCCCAATGATGATGTATCTTTGAAACTTTTAAAGAGTAGTATGTTTAATGAAATAGAAATTTCAGTTAAAGCACATAATTCTCTTAATTCATCAAGAGGTGCCTTCTACTGTAGTGAACTACGAGATCTTCAAGAACAAGATATACTTGAAGAACTAAAGTGTCAAGGCGTTGTAAGTTTAAGAAGAATGGGGAATTTCAAGAAGTCATGTTTATTCTTGGCAACTTTCGGTACTCCAAATCTACCTGAACGTATTCTGCTGGGCTATCTCTCAGTCCCAGTGCGGATGTACATCCCCCCACCATTAATATGCTTTAATTGTGGGCTTTTAGGACATCACAGACAGTCCTGCAAGAAGGAACCCGTCTGCAGAAAATGCACAGAACCCTAACACGATGGACCCTGCCTTCAAACGAAATGTTGCCTCTGTAGCGGTAATCACTTTACTTCCGAAAAAATTTGCAAAATATACGCTGATGAAGTTGAAATTAAGAAGAAAATGGTGACGCTAAAAATAAGCTACAGAGAAGCTAAGCATATTAGTGTTAAAGAAGCAGAGAAATCATATGCTTCTAAACTTAAATATACTCAAGCCAACTCATATATTTTAAACACTTTAGTGAACCTAATAGAAAAAATGAATAATAGATTAGATAGCCTAGAAAACATATTTTCTGGAAAACCATCTTCTATACCCAGAAAAACACCATTGCCGAAATCGCAAGAAGAAAAGGAAGTCGAAATCATCTCATCTACCGAAGAGCTCCAAGAAGCTTCGTCTCAGAAAAATGAGAAGCCCAAATGAAAACTTGTAAAACCTCAAATCGAAATTCAAGCCCAAAAGCAAGGGAAAATGGAAATCCCAAAAGAAAAAAACAAGCCAAAAAATAGTGAAAATGAAAGCTATAAACGGCGAGAATGTTCAAAAGGGAAAAACACAAAAGTCTGAAAAACCTCAGTACCATTTATTTTCATTCTTTATTTTAAATGTTCCCACTTTCCTTCCTTTTATATCACCCTTTTTATTTAACTTATTTTTACATTTTTTTTTTAACTTCTCATTTATTTTATTTTAGATAAATCAAAAAGTAATGTCAATAGTCCAATGGAATATTAATGGCATCCAGACACACATTGGTGATCTCAAAAACTTGTTAGCTGATGTTAATGCTACGGTTGTTTGCATACAAGAAAGTCATTTAAGACTGAACAAAAAATTCTGCTTACACCGTTTTAAAAGTTACAGGTATGACTACTCCTTGGGAGGTAGAGCTTGTGGAGGGGTTGCTGTATTTGTTAGCGATAATACATATAGTGAACCCATCCAGCTGAGAACAACTCTACAAGCCGTTGCTGTCTCAGTATTCCTCCCATTCAGAGTTACAGTATGTTCACTTTACCTTCCACCAAGCGAATCCCTAGACGTACACGAAATACGAGACTTACTAACACAATTACCTAGTCCTTTACTATTAACCGGCGATTTAAACGCCCTATCTGTTATGTGGAATTCTCCTGTAACCAATAGTAGAGGACAAAAACTCCAGACCATTTTCGAAGGCTATGACTTGATACCACTAAATACTGATTCCCCGACACACCTCTGCCCCAGGACAGGTACACTGACCAACGTAGACGTAACACTATCCACTCCATCAATACACTCTCGCTTTTCATGGCACGTCGACCAGGACTCTCATGGAAGTGATCACTTTCCCATTCATATAAAATTAAACTCTCTCCCTCCTATTATTAATACAATTCCTAAATTCAATACAAAGAAAGCTGATTGGACATCTTTTCAAAATTTGATCACTAACAATTTGTACAACACAGTTTTAGAATCAATAGACCATCTAACCTCAATAATTATAAACACAGCTGACCTTACAATACCTAAAACTTCGACTTTCTACAGAAAAATTCCTGTTCCTTGGTGGAATGATGAGTGTAAAACTGCTGTAAATGATAGAAAGAAAGCACTTCGTTTATTTCGAAGGGAACCATCCGACTCTCATCTCCTAGATTATAAAAGAAAGAAAGCAAAAGCACGGTGGATCATTAAAAATAGTAAAAGGAAATGTTGGGTAGATTTTGTAACTAGCTTAAACCGACATACATCTACTACTGACATCTAGAGTAAGATAAATCAGATTAAACACAAAAAATATCGCACTCCAGTGACTGGTATCGAAATTAATGGACAAATTCTGACTGACCAACTAACGATATCCAACATTCTAGGATCACATTTTAGCACAATTTCAAGCAACAACAACTATACTAGACGGTTTTTAGATTTTAAAATTATTGCTGAAAAAACAAGCTTAAATATAGAACAAAACTTTGACCACCCATTAAATGACGACTTCACGATGCACGAATTAAAACAAACGTTGACTAACTTACAAGAGACTTCCCCCGGACCTGACCAAATGGCTTATAGCATGTTACAAAATCTACCCGTACGTGGTCTCACGGTCTTTCTAAGCCTTCTTAATAAAATGTATAAACACGGCACCTATTCTAAATCATGGAATGAATCTATTATTGTTCCTATTCTCAAACCTGGGAAAGATAAAAAGTTAAAAACTAGTTACCGTCCCATTTCATTAACAAATTGTAGTTGCTAGCTAACTGAGAAAATGATAAATAAAAGACTCATTTGGTATCTTGAAAATGAAAATCTTATTTCCCCTTACCAATGCGGGTTTAGACCTTAGCATTCCACACAACATCATATAGCACATATGGAAAGTGCTATCCTAAATGCCTTTTTAAACAAACAATCAGTATTAGCGGTCTCCTTAGACATCGAAAAGGCCTATGACATGGTGTGGAATCGTTTAATTTTAACTCAGTTAATAAATTGGGGCATACAAGGGAACATTTTACTTTTTATCAAAAACTATCTCACCCAGAGAACATTCCAAGTTAAGATAGGAACCGCTTTATCAGATGCATTCCCCCAGGAGAACGGAGTGCCTTAGGGAGGAGTACTAAGCACAACCTTGTTCAATATTGCTATAAACTCAGTCACAAGAAGTATCATACTGCTTGTACGCCAACGATTTATTCATCTACACTACATTTAAAGACCTAAACACAGGTCAGCAAGTCATACAGAACACCATAAATCAACTAGAAAGGTGGTCTGACAGAACCGGCTTCAAATTTTCAACAGAAAAAACTAGTTGTATTATTTTCTCCAAAAGTAGAAGAAATTTGATACCACATATAACCCTTTCTAACTACACCATCACACATACAGATTCAATAAAATTTCTTGGACTAACACTTGACAGACGTTTAACATGGGTGCCCCACCTTAAAAGTCTTCTCACTAAATGCAAAAAATCACTGAATTTACTGAGGATTCTTAGTAACACGAAATGGGGAGCTGACAGATGGACCATGCTAATGCTTTATCGCTCCTATACCAGATCATTACTGGACTATGGCAGCATAGCATATTCATCTGCCAGTCCAAATACCCTCCGACTGCTTGACTCGATACACCACACAGGAATACGAATAGTAACCGGAGCATTTAGAACAAGTCCTGTAGATAGCCTTTGTGCAGAATCTGGTGAGCCACCATTGGCCTATAGACGGAGAATGACAAATTTGATATTTTTAATGAAGTCTAAGGCACTAAATAAGTCTTGTGTAAACGCATTTTTAAACAACCCTTTTATTGACACATATTTACAAAAACAACCAAAACAAAAACCTCTTTTAATAAGACACATAGAGAACACTAAAGATTTTAATATTCTAAACACCTCTCTTTACACTGAAAGACATTTAAATACACCACCTTGGAGAGTAAGGAACATAAAAATTGATCTTAGTTTAAGTAAGTTCAAGAAATCGGAACCTCCTTCTTCTCAATTTTATAAAAATATTTTTAATTCAATCATTAGCAACAATCAAAATTCGTTATCTTATGCGTTATTCGTCTACACAGACGGATCAAAAACTGAGACAGGGACCGGTGCAGCAGCAGTTGTAGGAAATGCAGGGTATAAAGTAAGATTAAATGATAACGCCTCTGTATATTCAGCCGAACTTGAGGGTATAATTCTTTCTCTATCAAAACTAGAGCAATCCCCCACCACCAAAATACTGCTGTGTACCGACTCCTTCAGTTCTTTACTCTCCATAGGAAATCTTTACAATTCACACCCACTTATTACACAAATCTACACATACCTACACAGTCTACACGATTACAACATAACTATGATGTGGCTACCGGGACATACAGACATAAAACAAAGTACTGACATCGACAGACAAGCTAAATTAGCAGCCAGGAAAAGAACTGTGGACATCGACAGGCTGACTGCACAAGACATGAAACGGGTAATTAAAACAGATGTACTCAATGACTGGACAACCAACTGGCTACAAACTGACAACAAACTCCGAGAAATACTAGACAACCCAAACAAAGGAAAATTTCTGGAAAATCTAACCAGACGAGATCAAGTGGTGTTAACTAGGCTTAGAATTGGACATTCACTACTTGCACATCCATACCTCATAAACCGTAAAGATCGACCTACATGCACTCACTGTAACACAGTACTGACCATTAAACATCTCCTGACTGACTGCAGACTACGTGAACATTTGAACTTACCGAACGACTTGTACGAACTATTAACAGAAGGTAGCCCACATATAAATACACTATTAAACCACTTGAAGACAACTGACATTTTCAACAAACTTTAAACCTCACTTACCCCACTCATTTCTCTACGTTTTATATCTCTGTATAATACATTTTTAAACCAGTGTCTTAGACTTCCATCACCCTCATGCCAGGATTTATCTCATAGTTTATTCTTTCATATAGCATTATTTTAACATTTCCTTAATTTTATTTCCATGTACTTTATACTATGTCTTAATAATTCTGAAAACATTTTATCATTAAATTATTTATTTTAATTTAGAGAATTCAAATAAATGGTACTGAGCGACATCGCCTAGTTGCGGAGCTCTTCAAATAAATAAATAAATAAGAATAAAAGCAATTGAGAAGCCTTGTAAGGGAACTGTTAATATCAGCGAAAATATGATGGATACTTTCAATAATATGAATGAAAATGAAGCTAGTAACGATGGAATTCAGAACCCCATGAAGATCTTCCAACCTCTGTTCCCTGATACTTTGTAGTAGAGATACTAGATGAAGGAAAGACCTTTAATAATATCAGCGATATTAATAATATCGCATTAGATACACAAATAGACTTGTTCCAATTCAAATAAAATTAAATTTAAAAAATGTATTCCTTGTCCTATAAAACTAATTTCTTCTTAAAGCAGATTCCTTTAATGCCTTAACAATTAAGGTCCAGCCACTCAAAAGTATGAACTAGGAGATTGTCCCCATGTTGCAATTACCCCTAGCCGCCTCTTCCTTTTTATTAACGTTTCTCTCTCCCTTCTACATTCTATACAGCTTTATAGGCAACCCTTCACCCCTGTTCAGTCTTTTCCTCTTCTTATCCTCATACAGCAGCTCATATTTCATGGTTGACACGTCTTGACCCTCTTTTTTGCAATTGTGTTGTGCTCCTTAAGCCTCGTCCTTATCATCCTTACACTCTGCCCCACATAAGAGGCATCACATCCCGAGAAAGAGATCTTATACACTCCAGATCTATCCAAGGGGTGCACATAGTCCTTAACTCGGGGCAAACAATTATTCAAGGACTGCTAGTTATAGAGGGTACTTCCTCCTCCCTCTTCGTTATCACACGGCCTTGTCTAAGGAGTATATAAGGACCTCTTTCTCCCTCACAAGTTAGTCTTGAGTCTCCTTCGCCCGTCATCGGTCTACGCCCTGACCTTTCCCAATAGTTCTGCCTCATTGCTTGTAACTAGTTGAATATATATATATATATATATATATATATATATATATATATATATATATATATATATATAAATTTGTCAACAAAAGGATAACAAGGTCAAAACACCACCACTCTTAACACTTCTTTTATTAACAGCAGAGTAATTCTTGGACGATCCGCCCCATCTTCAGTGCTCTAGAGTGGGTCCCTATTGAGCCGATACCTCCGGCGAGACTGCTCGGGGAGGGACCAGCTCTAGAGCACTGAAGATGGGGCGGATCGCCCCGAAAGTACTCTGGAGTTAATAATAAGTGTTAAGAGTTTAGGTGTTTTGACCTTGTTATCCTTCCGTTGACGATGGACTTCCACCAGCCAGCCCAAATCCCAGAGGGATGAAACCCGTCAAGCTGCCGCTGGTGTCAACTACTGGCACAACGATCCACGTAAGAAAATCATGTAAATTAGAAATATGGAGCTTACCGAGTTGATAAAGCTTTCCGGAAGTTATAACTCAAACAAAAACTGGCTTGTAAAAACGTCTTCTTCATCCAGAGCTGTGGTGGAGTTTATGTTTTTAGCAGAACTCAACCGAACTAAACCAAACTCGGTATGTGATTTAGCACTAACGTCTTTATTATAATAAGCCATACCAACATTTCTTGGAACGGGCAGGAGTGGGGGTTGTAAGGTAGGCCTGAATTTGAAAATAGCAGTAATTCGTTATCTATTGGTTATTCTGCAAATATGCACATGGCAAAAGTTGTTTATTTTGTTATTTAGAGTAACTTTTGATATATTTACTTTTGTCGTATAAAAAAAATGAACGAGTTATACACTAAAAACTAAAGCGGGAGCTAACAATTTTGTAGGGCACTAACGATTGAACCGAACTTAACAAAACTTGTTATGTGAATTAGCATTAAGTCTTCTAAGCTATATTAAATGTTTTAGGTTCGAATGGGAGTGGGAGTTATAAGGGAGGCCTGAAATAAAAATTTGCTATATTTCATATTATATTTGTTTTTCGGCAAACGTGCACATAACAAAAGTTGCTTACTTTGTTATTTAGAGCAACTTTTGTTTCATTCACTTTTGACGTAAAATGAAATGTATACGGAATATACGCTAAATCTATAGTGGGGTCGACGATTTTATTAGTGATTATTTAAGTGTTTTCAATATAGGCATATTATGACAAATGATGTTATGTTTTAGTCTTATCTATTTCGATTTTTTAGTTCTAAGTATGATTCGGATCAATGAGATTATAAATCTCCGCCCCCCCCCCCTCATTTATTTATTTTCCCTAGAAGATAACTTTGTAACTTATTGCCAATAGAAATTTAAACTATAAAAGCATTTCCATTATTTAATTTGTATGATGCATTATTTAAACAAAATCATGCTGAATTTTCTCAAGGAGTGATAGCGGAAGTAGTAGGGAATCAAACTCTTTGATTTTGGTAATATATTATCTTATTTCCTATATTTTCATGTTATTGAAACAAATATGAACACATATGTACTATCATAACAATTAAACGTTAATGGTAATGCCATAATGACAAAAGACAAGATGCGTTAAAACTGGATATGATTGTGTAAAGTATTTATCACTTAGGTTGCAGGGACGGCTACGATCTCTTCCCCTCGACTAGCTTTTTGAATATAAATGAAATTATTAGCAGATTTTCCTTAAGGGAAATCAGCTATTGAGGTCGTACTCATGACGCGAGTTTCGAAAAATTTCTTCAAATGTCCATCGATCCTACCCAGGAGATGACGAAAATGAGGTCCGTTCAAAATTATATTTATATATATATATATATATATATATATATATATATATATATATATATATATATATATATTATAATGAAAGGTTAATTAAATTATTATTATTTAAATTTAATCTATTTACCGGCTACTTCTCAGGGCCATATATTGCACGGCAAGCATTCCCGTTTCCACCATCTCTGCTATAAGAGCTAATTTATCTATTTAATCAGAGATATAGCACAATTAGGCTAGATAATTAAAGAAACACTTACTCTATTTGCATCTTGGGAGTCGACTGACGATTCCTGTCCTGCTCAATTGACCTTTGGATTCACAGGGCTCCGCTGTCCGTCCCTTGACAGGTGCTGCTACCTCTTTTAAAGCCCAGTACTAATCACTCTGATCTCATAGATATAGAGAGACAGCGGATTACCTCTAAGGCTCGACCGTTACATATGCCCCCCCCCCCAGAGAGAAAAAAAAAATTATATTTTATATTATAATTTTTTTTTTCTTATTTAATTTTTAGTTTATTTTCATTTTATTTATTTTTTTATGACAATAAATATATTATATATTTTTATTTATTTTAATATTACTATTATTTTTTTTTTATTTATAACAATAAATATATTATATATTTTTATTTATTTTAATATTACTAATTTGTTTTGTAATATTTGTCTGTTAACGCTCTAGCGGTCGCAATTTTTGTTTGATCGTTACCAAACTCGATATTTAAACGTTTTATGCAAAAATAAAGATTAATTTCGTTAATGGCTGAAATCGGACCAGTGGGAGGGGGGGTTTAGAGGAGTGGATTTTCGAAAATACGAAATATCTCCGTTACTATACGTCGGATCGAAAAATTATATAGAATCAATCCTATTGCAAATTAAATTTACTATAAATAATGTTATATACATTTATTCTGTATCTTGAATATTAACCGAGATATTTCCATTTTCTCTGTTTTCAGCTTCTGAGATGAGATCGGCTAACTTCGGGTCTAGTCGTGAGTTCCGTTAAGAGCTAGTTCGGGCCCTTCCCGTAGTTGTTTGACTCTCTATTTTGAAATTTCTCTATTATAAAACTTCACGTGGGAAATCTGCTTAGTTTACGCTGCCCCTGCGTGACGGACCTTTTTTTAGGGTAACACTACTATTTAATTCCATCAGGTAGATAAATTATTACAATAATATTTTGAATCAATAATTTCATTTTAGCAGATTTCCCTTAAGGGAAATCAGCTATTGAGGTTGTACTCATGACGGAATTTTCGACATTTTTCTTCAAATGTCCATCGATCCTACCTAGTAGATGACGAAAATGAGGTCCGTTCAAAATTATATATATATATATATATATATATATATATATATATATATATATATATATATATATGTCTGTTAACGCTCTACCGGTCGCAATTTTTGTTTGATCGTTACCAAACTCGAAATTTAATCGTTTTATGCAAAAAGAAAGATCAAGTTCGTTAATGGCTGAAATAGGACCAGTAGGAGGGGGGGGGTTTAGAGGGGGGATTTTTGAAAATTCGAAATATCTCCGTTATTATGCGTCGGATCAAAATATTGTATTGAACCAATCTTATTGAAAATTACATTTACTATAAATATTGTTCTATACATTTATTCTCTATCTTGAATATTAACCGAGATATTTGCATTTGTATTCTGTGTATGATCGGCAGGGGGCGGCTATGTTCGGGACGTTCCGCCGAGAGCTCTGGCGGCCGTTTCCATAACTACTCGTCTCTCTGGAATAGGTTTAGAGATACCTTACTACAACAGTTGTTAGGGTAGGCAACTAGAAAACTTTATAATAATAAATAACCTTCATATTGTAAATATTGATTTAGATAAGCCAACTTTTGATGGTGCTCCTGGACAAAGTAATATAGACATAACACTGTCCACAGGATCTTTGGTACCATTTATAACTAATTGGACAATATTAGATCATGAAAATTTTTCTGATCATAGAACTTTACTATATAAAATCAATATGGATACATATAATACTACATTACATAACCAGAAACTAATCTTTAACACAAGAAATGCTGACTGGGATAATTTCAAAAATACATTGAAAAATGAGTTGTGTAAAATGTTCGGAATCGATAATAATGACGGAAAAAATATTGATAAATATATTTCAGAAATAATTAACGAATATAATTGCGAAAGTATCATTGAAAATTTTTTTAATGCACTAAACAAATCTTGTAATAAGTCATTTGTAAAATTTCATAAAAGAAAATGTTTATATAACGAAAACAAAGTTAAAAAGTTTGCACCATGGTGGAATGATGGACTATCAAAACTTAGGAAGGAAACCAATAGGCTACGTAGATTATTCCAAAAACCTCATTTAAACGCTGATCAAAGACAAGAAAGAAGATTAATATATATTGATAAAAAACGTGAATATATGAAAGAAATTAGATCTGCAAAATTTCAATCGTGGAAGGAATATTGTTCCTCAATAGACATAAATAAACCGTGGACATGGGCATATAAATTTGCAGCTAACAAAATAAAATATCCATTAAGTCTTGAAACTATAAAGAAATCTGACGGCACGTATACCAAAACCCTCAGGGATACATTAGAATATATAATAAATAATATTGTGATCGAAGATAATCGATCCACGGATAACACCTTTAACAGAGAAATTCGAATGAAACAAACACATTTATTAAATACTGAAGATGACATTCCGTTGACAGAAAAAGAATTATTTGACATAATAAATAATCTTAATAAAAACACATCACCTGGTATAGACGGAATAACTACTAAAATTTTCCAAACTGTAGCCCAAGAATATAAGGAATTCATTACAATAATATATCGTATGAGTTTCCAATATTCTATGTTTCCAAAAATATGGAAGACATCGAAAATGATTTTGCTAAGAATGCAAGGTAAACCAAAAAATGACATTGCTTCTTTAAGGCCAATAAGCCTAATAAACACAGGAGGAAAAATATTAGAGAAAATTATAAATAACCGCCTATCGCATTATTTGTACTCCAAGAGTCTGATGAGTGAACATCAATTTGGATTTACTCCCCCAAAAGGTCCTATAGAAGCTATACATAATACAGTAAATTTTATAAAAGCATCTCGAGAAAAATTCCAGAATTCATAGATAAGTTTCACCTGATATCCAGGAGGCATTCGATCACGCATTGACCATATCAATATTAAATTCATTAAGAGAAAATCGATGTACAAAAATATTTTTTATTTAGTAGCCAATTATTTAAGAAATAGAGTAATAGTTCTAGAAACCAACTACTCCATGAGTAAAATACAAACTGTAGAAACAACCTTAAGGATCGGTCTGTTCCCTTCTTTTATGGAACTTAATCGTGGATCAATTATTACAAATACCACTACCTCCCAACTGTAAAATCATAGCATTTTGCTGATGATATCATTTTATTAGTAACAACAGGGGATTTCAAACAGCTGGAACTTGATACAAATAAAGTTTTGAAGGAAATTAATGGTTGGGCCTTAAATAATAAACTAACATTTAATCTAGGGAAATGTAAATATATGATTTTCTCCAGAAAAATCAGTAGAAATATTCCTGAATTTAACATTATTATTGACAATTATAAAATGAATTCTGTTAAAGCATTAAAATATTTAGAAATAAAAATTTATAATAAATTTAGGTGGAATCACCATACAGAATATTTACAAAATAAATTATTAAATTTAATTAATTTGTTATCAATTGCAGCTAAATCAATGTGGGGACTCCAATCTGGAGCATTAAGTGTAATTTATAAAGGAGTTATTTTACCAGCGTAAACCTATGTAATACCAATATGGAAAACGGGCTTAAATAAGAAATATAATGTTAAAAAGCAATAGAGGGTTCAAAGGCTCATCGGAATTAAAATAATAAAAGGATATCGCACTATTTCATTTGAAGCTACATGTGTCTTGTCCAATTTGGTCCCTATTACGATAATAGCGGAAGAATATACAGACAGCTATAAAATACTAAAACTACACCAAACTACTAATAAAATAACAGCAAACGTACTAGAAGTAGAATACCCGGTACCTTACATGAATTGGACACATCCTGGATTAACACCCGACATTGTAATTATCACTGAAAATACAAATCACTCATACCAGTATACAATTTACACAGACGGTAGCAAAGATGGACAGGACACAGGCGCTGCCTTTATCATTTTTGTAGGAAATAAAACTGATGTTGTTATAAAATGTAAACCAATCTTATTGAAAATTAAATTTACTATCAATATTGTTATATACATTTATTCTCTATCTTGAATATTAACAGAGATATTTGCATTTTTATTAAGTGTAACGGACGAGCTATGGTTCCCGCCAAAAGCTAGTTCGGCCGTTTCCGTAACTGATCGGCACTCGTATGGAGATTTCTCTATTGTATAACTTTACGTGGGAAATCTGCTTAGTTTACGCAGCCCCTGCGCGACGGACTTTGTTTGAAACAGTCCCGCCGGAGACGTTAGCTCAATAGGGACCAGCTCTAGACGGTTCGCCCCGAAAGTACTTTGCTTTTAATAAAAGAAGTGTTAAGAGTGGAGGTGTTTTGACCTTCTTATCCTTCCGTTGATGGTATACCTCCACCAGTCAGCCCAAATCCGGAGATATGAATTAGTTTATTTTTGTAAATAAACCTTTTAAAAAAACTAAATAGGTTGTTGCATAAAATAACAGGCGCCCTAGACGGGACTTGCTCACGGATATTTTTGGACCTCAAAGCTCGTTACGGAACATACATTTTTGCACTTCATTATTGCTGACAGAAATAATAAACGAACTTAACCCTAGAACGGTAGTGATATTATTTCCCGCTTAATGGTATTGATATGTAAATTTTACGTGTGCAACTGATAATTGGTGAAATTATTCAAAATTTGTTAATGTTTGGGACTATTTTTTTATTTTATTAAAAGATACACTTTTCTTTAACTTATATCTAAGTTAATAACTAATAATGTGCACGGCAATCCTTTGAGGCGCTTGGTTCGAAACACGTTCCGGAGGTTGTGTGCTCCATTCATATCCATTCTTACCAAGGACTACCCCACCTTCTACATTTATTGTAACTGATCTGTCAATATTGTGTGGTTGAGAGGTTTTAGGTTTTTTTTGCCTCTGTATTTCTTCTCTTTCTACGATTGCCTTGATGTTTTCTAAAATTTGCTGACTCTCATCGCTATCTAGCCCACTCTATGTTGCAATCATTTCCGAAGGCTCAACCTCCTCATCACTTGGAGAATACTCCGGATCATCATCAGATTATCCATATCCATCTATTTCATAATTGTCATTTTCCCCATCTGACCCATCGGAGAGTTCTTTCAACAAATTTCTTCGTCCGTTGAATATTTTTTCTCCATTTTTCAGAGACTATAAACAGATTATTATTATTATTTATATTCTCTCTATACATCTTTGTCTTTTTTATATTAAAAAATAAAAGTTAAAAACATTAAAAGAAAATAAATTAGAATATAAAAATAAATTGGAAGAAAATAAATTGAGAATAATATTAGCTAAGTTATAGCATAAAAACCGGTTATTAGTAGCGATACGTAAATTTTACGTGCCAAAAAGTTGAGGTTAATAGTATTGATACGTAAATATTACGTGTCGTTTTTATTTCAAAAAATAGTATTGGACGAGTGGGAAGGTTCACTTAGCTGCACTTGGCAGAGGTGAAGGCCGAACTGTCTGGAGGGCTCATAGCTGAGGGGTGAGGGTGGTGGGGTCGTTTACGGCCCTTTGATAACAGTTCAAACCAGATCATATGTAATTTTGACGTTCACTACCATTCTAGGGTTAAATTTATCTCAGTAACTTTCTTTCTCCCCAGATCATCCAAACGGATAATGGTTCAGAATTCGCGAATAAATGAGTTGAATATTTCCTAGAATTCAATGACATACAATTATACTCAACGACTCCGAACCATCCGAACTCCATCGGTTTGATAAGAAGAGTTCACTCAACGTTAATTGAATTATTAAATCTCTTATAAACACTCCTTGAAGCAATAAGATTAATACTTTTAAGGAATAAAAATTTAAAGTTAACACCACATGAAATAACTTTTGATGTTATAAACCCCACACCTACAAATAACGACTTAATATTAGAATACGAAACAGAGCAGTACCACAAGGAATTACAGAATATTAATTCATTAGTGAAACACATGGTGACGAGACGAATAGTTTTCATACACCCAGAGAGAAAATTGACTTACTTAGTGGACAAATATTCATAAAGACAAGTACTAGAAATAAAACTAAAAATAAATAAACCAGTAATATATGATAATACAACAATACAAAATAAAACTGATCAAGTTAAAACACATAGAAAATAAGAAGATCGTGATAATTAATCATGGACGTGATGACGTTAACATGCCTGGACCTTGAAGCTGGACATGAAATATATGACTTCTCAAACGGACCAGGAATTGCACTTATAAAAATTCAAGACGGATATATAATTAAAAATAATTACACGTATGTTAACTCTATTAACATAACACAATTACAAGAAACCACATAAGGGCATCCCTTAATAATAACACATTAATTAAATTGACTCATCCTACGACTTATATTGATTCTATTAAAATTAATGTCATCAAATCATTCTTAGGCAACGTAAAAAACATAATGAATTACTCAAGACAAAATTGACCATGTACACTTAAACGCTAAACTAAGAAATAAACCAGGATTATTTAACGGATTAAGTACCGCGATATTATATATTACCGGAACTATGGATTCCAAGTACAAAGAAAATTATGATAAAATTATAAATAACGTAAAAAATAACAAAATACACATAGAAAGAAATGTCGAAAAACAATTAGAAATAAATAAAAATTATATCCACCAATTCCAAAAAAATCTGAATGGGGTGCTGCTTATCCCAAAAGGATCACCTCCCCACTACATCAAAATCCCGTCCGGAGCTCCGTTAAGCAGATTTCCCAAGTGAAGTTTTACAATAGAGAAATCCACCTAATAACAGCTGTAGTAGGAAGGGATCTCTAAACCTATTCACGAGGGACGAATAGTTCTGAAAATGGCCACCAGAGCTTTTGGCGGGGTTCCATTGACCACACACACAATACAAATGCAAATATCTCGGTTAATATTCAAGATACAGAATAAATGTATATAACAATATTTATAGCAAATTGATTCTATACAAGTTTTCGATTCAACGCATAATAACGGAGATATTTTGAATTTTCAAAAATCCCCCCCTCTAAACCCCCCCTTTCACTGGTCCGATTTCAGCCATTAACGAACTTGATCTCTCTTTTTACGTAAAACGCTTAAATATGAAGTTTGGTAACGATAAAACAAAAATTGCGACCGCTAGAGCGTTAACAGACAAATATATATATATATATATATATATATATATATATATATATATATATATATATATATATATATAATTTTGAACGGACCTCATTTTCGTCATCTCCTGGGTAGGATCGATGGACATTTGAGGAAATTTTTCAAAACTCGCGTCATGAGTACGGCCTCAATAGCTGATTTCCCTTAAGGGAAATCTGCTAAAACAACCCACTCATCAATGAAATAGGTAATTATAACAAACAAAACACTACTAGGTACGTGCACAAACGAACGAAACACATTTTACTCTAACACAAGAAACTGACTGAATCAGTTCCCAGCAGGCTAGGCTAAAGACATGTAACACCCTGATCCCTATTTTACCTCTAATCATATTAAATAATCATAAGAAAGTCTGTACTTGTTATTATTATTAGCTCATAAGATCTCTTAAATTTGTAAATATTTAAAATAACTGTTATCACTAAGTTGCAATATGACTGCCTACTATTAGTCAATTGCATTTCAACAATCCTCTACTTTAAATAGAAATTTTTATTTTATGTTTCTTTTTGTAAATTGCAGTGGTCAGAAGTAACACTATGAATTATCTTGTAAAAATTCTTGTTATTCAATAAAGGATTATTATAAAAAAAAATAAAAAAAAAAAAAACGTAATTACATATGACGTAGGAGTTTATATTTACATATGACGTAATACAGATAAGATAAGGAAATTTATCTTATCTCTAATACGTACAGAGAAATTTGAAAATGTTATATTCGCCCTTTTTTAACCCTGCGATCAAAAGAGAAGGAACATGACTACACTGTTCAACTAACCCAAATGTGCAGTACTTACAGCCTATACCAGGCAATTGGTCTTGTGAACGGGTAAACCAGATTTTCACATGAACGAACCCAAATTTGATTTCATTATTTTTGAGTTATGGGTACACGTTCATACATAACGCCGAAAATAAACGAGAGACAAAACGGATATTTTCGTTAGAATCTGAAAACCAAACAATGTCACGATTACACTACTTCCTTAACTTTGTACAAAAAAGTAGTAATTTGAATTGATTAATTTGTGTTATTTTAAATATATTCATTATGCATAAACACATAAATGCAATTGAATTTTCTATTAAATATTTTTTAACCTCCACAAGGCTTAAAATGTTCGTTCCAGAGCTTGCTTTCGAGGCGTTCTATCAAAATCATAAAACACGACACACAGCATCGAAAAATATAGACAATAAATTTTAAGACAATAAGACAAGACATCTCAATTAAATTTTTTTACAAAAATAACAATAAAATTAGTCATACTATTTTAAAAACACCTTTAAATGAGCATTGCTCTTATATAATTAAAAAGTCCGTCATGCAGGGGCTGCGTAAACTAAGCAGATTTCCCACGTGAAATTATACAATAGACAAATATCCATACGAGTGCCGAACAGTTATGGAAACGGCCGAACTAGCTTTTGGCAGGAAACTCACTCTCATCCGTTATAATAAAAATGCAAATATTTCGGTTAATATTCAAGATAGAGAATAAATGTATACAACAATATTTATAGTTTCATTTGTCTTTTGCGGCATATCCCCAGCGGTGTCTATGGTGTGGTGGCCCACACACCATAGACACCGCTGGAGATATGCCACCAAAGACAACTGAAATTGATTCCCAGCGACGGAGTTTAACGAATATTTATAGTAAATTTAATTTGAAATAAGATTGATTCTATGGCACTTTTCGATCCGACGTATAGTAACGGAATTATTTCGAATTTTCGAAAATCCTCCCCTCTAACCCCCTCCTCTCGCTGGTCCGATTTCAGCCGTTAACGAACTTGATCTTTATTTTTACATAAAACGACTGAATATTGAGCTTGGTAACGATCAAACAATAATTGCGACCGCTAGAGCGGTAACAGACAAATATATATATACAGTTTTGAACGGACCTCATTTTCGTCATCTACTATTATTATTTATTTGAGATGCCGCTACAATGGCGATTCATCTTTTGACATATTTGAATATAATTTCGTCATCTACTAGGTAGGATCGATTGACATTTGAAGAAAAAATTCAAAATTCCGTTATGAGTACGACCTCAATAGCTGATTTCCCTTAAGGGAAATCTGCTAAACTTGCATACATCGTGTCATGAGTACGACCTCAATAGCTGACTTCCCTTGGGGGAAGTATTCTCAAACCTATGAACCTACCAATTGAATAAATAACTGAATTTATCCCAAATAACATCTCACCAAAAATAATTTCCACTTCATAAATCCACAATTTAATGACAATATTAGGAAGCACCTACCTACCACTATTTATGACCGATATTGACTTGTAGGGCTGAAGCAGGCACATCTCTAAGGACACTGAATGCAAAAGGAGAAGGCGGCGTGTTCATAGATGTATCTGATACCTGCGTAGCAACGCTGGTTATAGCAGCCAGACCACTCAGGGGCAGTGGCGTGTCAACATCGGCAGGAAGGTGGGTGCTCGCAAATACTTCCCTTTAATTGTAGATTTATATATAGGAAATTATTTTGGGGGGAAATAGGGAGAATATATTTATTTATTGAAGTTTTAGGTATTTAATATATTATTCAAGATTAATTTATTTATTAAATTCCACTTATTGCTACTATGGCTAATGGGATGGGTTTATTATAAAAGAGTAATGTTTTTTAAAAAATAAATCTTCATTAGTTATGATTAATTGTGTTACTATTTTTATAAAAAAAAATTGTTTTAATTGCTATGACTTTTGTTTTAAAAGTCATTGACTGTTTTAAGGATAATTTTCTATTTTATGTGTTTTGATTTAAACAGAGCACTGTTGCACTACTACTGTCCTAAAATGTGTCTTAGAAATAGCATTGACTACTGTCAACCAGCAGATATTAATTTCGTTATTTTTTTTATTATAATTTCAATTTTTAGACATGTTAATCTTCTAATATGTGGGGGTTTGCCAGACCCATCCACATTTTTTCTTCTTAATAAATCCTTATTAAGGAATACCTTTCTCAACCAATCTATTCAATATTAAACTGTTAAAGAATATATGACTTATCAAAAGGACCAGGAGTTGCACTTATAAAAATCCAAGACGGATATATAATTAAAAATTATTACACGTATGTTAACTCTATTAAAATAACAAAATTACACGGAACCACATAAGGGCCTCCCTTGATAATAACACATTAATTAAATTGACTCATCCTACTTATATTGATTCTACTAAAACCAAATAATCAAATCATTCTTAGACAACGTAAAAGACATATTGAATTACACGCAAGACAAAATAGACCATGTGCACTTAAACGTTTTGCCTATTTGGTTGTCGATCTCTGTCCTATTAGTCCAATGAATCAGGCCTAATCATTCCCCAAGATAGGAACCATTTGGAATAGGTAGCCACAGTATGAAATGAGTGCCAAACCTGCCATTCTTCAAGTTAATTTAAAACGTCTCACTATTCCATACTGATTACTTGGTATATAATTTTCAACGATAGCAGTTTCTGTAAAATAAAACGATGCCATCGATATTGATAGATAATGCATGCAGTGTTGAGGACGCATTGTGTAAATGTTACTGACGATGGCAGTGTATTGCCGAAACGTCTAAAGGTCTTTGAGGTCTTTTTGAGAGAACCAACTGTTCATCTTTTACAACCAAATTTATTTTAATTTTTTTTAACAAATAGTTTTTAAACCCAGAGCATGTCTTAATTTCAACATTTTTTCGACAACATGCCTCACTCAGTATTTAAAATAATTTAAGCAGAATAAAAAGAAAATAAAGTTCTTATAAAACAAAGCATAGTAAATATGTAAGCAATAATTTAAATAACAGTAGAAGAAACATTTTAAAACTATACTTAAATTGTGGA
This sequence comes from Riptortus pedestris, assembly GCA_019009955.1. Classification (NCBI taxonomy): domain Eukaryota; kingdom Metazoa; phylum Arthropoda; class Insecta; order Hemiptera; family Alydidae; genus Riptortus; species Riptortus pedestris. Next base: position 44,946,239 of record CM032228.1, read on the forward strand.
GTTTATTATGTTAAGAATTGTCTTATGTACAACTACATCAATAGAAATATTTTTTTATCATTTTTTCTTTAGTCACTGTTCAATGATTACTTTGTTAATTTATATATTCAAGAGAAGTGGTATTGTAAGTTTCATTAATTCGTTTTCTTTCATTGTTATTAGGAAGATCATTTTTATGCATGTTTTGAAATTACAGACGTTTTGAGTCATAATTATTAAAATTATCCTCAATCGTTGTTTATCTTTTGTATCTATAAAATAAAATTATCCTCAATCGTCTATCTTTATAAAATCAAATTATCATCAAATAATTCGTGTTGTCATCTTTTCTACTACTTTGCGAAATTGTTAATTATTTTTTTTAGTAAACCATTTTTTTCAGCTTTCCTCTTATCTTTTTAAACCAACTCTTCAGATTAAATATTCCCTCACAGTATATGACGTAATTTATTCCTTTTTTCGTTGCAGTGCTTATTATTATTCTGAGTAGAGCTGTAAATGTACTATTATATGCACATGCTGTAATGTAGGATATTACTCTTGAAGTTGAACGAAGGGCTCTAAGGGTCACAGTTTCAAGTCCTGTAAACACAAGCTTTTCTTATTAGAAGAAATATAGGTCACGTGAGAAATCGGCTTAGTTTTTGCAGCCATTTAACTTTTGTCACTTTAACATTAATTCAACTAGGTTTAATAACAGGAATTTAATAGATAATTTAATTATTTTATTTTGGAAATACGAGTTGAGGATAAGGTTAACTGTGTGAGTTAAAACGTTGGTCTTAATTATTTCATACTCTGTAAATCCAGAGTGTAAAGTTCGATTCGAGGGGAACATGAATTAATTTAGTGGCGAACTCTTTAAACAAAATCTTCAGACCTTCCATAGCTCGGAAACTGGCGGGAACGTGTAGATAACACGACCCGAGTAGCGCAAGAATAATGAAACCATTTCTAAAATAGAATAAAATGTGAGACGGAGTGAATAATAATAAATAAGGAGATTGGCGTGCTACATGAATACCTCAATTCCCATCAGTTGAAATTCATTGTGGATACACATTAATTTATTATTACTGGTTGAAGAATAGAACTGATTTAAACTTAAGAATAAAAAATTGTCCAATAAACTAGGTACTTTGCTAAAATGTATTGAATTAAATTATTTAAATTTAAATAATTAGTTACCCAAGTTTCATTATAGATATAGAGAAATCAGAAAGCAAAGTTAGAGTTCTATCGAAAATTAGCCAATAAATATGAAATTCGAATTTGTATTAGTGAGCGTTTATGATTGTGACACAGTCGATTTGATCCCAAGACACCTTGAGGGTGGGGGAGATTTCCAATCTCCTATCAGCTTAGTCTGGTTCAAATACCTGAAGGATATTAACGTACTTTCAGCTGAGTCAAGAAGAATCTGAAGGATGTCAACCAACTACGCTATGCCACAGTGGGTTTTCATCCTTCTCTGTCTCCTGCCTTCTCTATTATCTATGACACGGGCATTGACGGACAGGCCAAATATCGTCTTCATAGTGGCTGACGACATGGTAAGTCCCTCTTTATTGCACTTGACAATAGTCATTTATCAACGTCTGATTAGTATACCACTATAGACAAAGTATACTTAGGTACCCAGTAAAATAAAACGTATATTCTTACAGTAACAATGAGTTAATGTATTGAAGTTTCATACGAAATATAATAACCAACATTTCGCATATTATGCGAGGAATTTGTAATAAAATAATACCCCGTTAATACTATCATTTTGAATAATATTTAAAATTTCGTATAATAAGCTTCATAGTATAAAATATGCATCGAACATTTGGCGACTGAAACACCTCTTCATAGGGTTCGGAGTAGATATAAAATTCGTATAAATGACAGGAACTAGAATAAGTCGATACTTCCCAAAGATGAACTTTAAAATATAATTCTTAGGCTCAGGTAAGCCATGAGAGGTGAAACGTTCGTCTTGATCTCACTGGGAAATTGATATTTATTTAGTGATGAACATAAATAAAATCCTGAGTACTATCTGAGATAGTTTCCAAGTGGTTTACCCCGGAGGAAAAACCCGTCAGGCCAATATAAGTTACTTCATTTTGAAAGTATGAAAATATTTGTAAATGAAACGATTGGGTTGCACAATAAGTTCGAATAGTTTATTAATTTTTCAATTTAATCTTCTGTGTGCATATAAAATTATGTCTAATAAAGAATTAGTTGAGGTGCGTTAATGCATCAGTTTCCACCAAGATCCCTCATCATTAAGTGGTATGCTTGCGCTCAAAATGGAAAAGAAAAGCAAAGACACAGTTTTCCATCACGATAGCGTCCTGTCTCACGTGACTTTGCAGACCCGGCAGAAATGATTGGTGTTCCGCTGGGATGTGATCTCCAGCCCACCCTTTTCACCCAGATCTTGCCCCGACAGTATCTCTCTTATGTTGGGCCCTTAAAAATTCTCTTAACGGGAAACACTTTAATTCGCTAGATGACTGCAAAACGCACATAGAGGATTTCATTGCGGAAAAAGCTGATAAGTTCTGGGAGGACGGAATTAAAAAATTACCTGAAAGATGTCAACATGTAATAGATCAAAATGGAGCATATATAAATCATTAATAATATTTACAAGGATCTGAAGTTTTTAGTGAAATCGCCAGTAAAAACGCTACGAACTATAAAGAAACATTTTCTATAAACCTTCAATTTGAAAAAAGTATCTGACAAAAAACTTTTAATTATATTAGTTAGATCTATATAAACAACTCATTATGTTCTTTAATGCATTAATACGCAGGCACGTTTTGCGGTTATAAAGCAGTAGAACATTTTTGAATAATTACTACGTTTTCCTTGACTGGTGTGTTCTCCTTGACTAGTGTTGTTATACTTAATATTTATATATTAGACAGGAATGTGGAATTTAATATTTTGAATCAAGTCGTTCAAAAGATGAAATTCAATTTATTTCTCCTACAAATTGTAATTCTAGAATTTCTAAAATTACTTGATATTTTGTAATACGCTATTTCGCTAAAGAAAAAGATCCACATAGAAGATTAAAAATGTGCTTTCTACGTGTGACGTGTTTAGCAGATTTCCCTTAAGGAAAGTCGACTATTGTCGATCGACCCCAGCTACAACATGTCATAAATGAGGTATGGTGAAATTTGAAGGTTTACTTTGTGTTTCTTCTTTATCATTTAGTATTGAAGACCTTAGCTATCTTTGGCCGTCCCAAAGAGGAATTAGTGAACAGGGCTTAAAGTAGACTATTATCAACTACACGTACATCTCCCGTTAACCAGCAAGGGATTGGAATGAGATTCCTCGGTAGACTGTTGGGTTTCGTTATACCCAGGTGGGGGGGGGGTAGATTACTAGCGGGAGGACCAAATTGTTTCATCATACCGACGCGATGTCTGCTACATCTCTAGAGTGGTGCACAATTACCTACTTTCCTTAGCTGAAGTGGTCCACAGTTACCTATTTTCCTCAGCTGAAGTGGTGCACAATTACCTATTTTTCTCAGCTGAAGTGGTGCACAGTTACCTATTTTCCTCAGCTGAAGTGGTGGACAATTACCTATTTTCCTCAGCTGAAGTGGTGGACAATTACCTATTTTCCTCAGCTGAAGTGGTGGACAATTACCTATTTTCCTCAGCTGAAGTGGTGGACAATTACCTATTTTCCTCACCTGAAGTGGTGCACAATTACCTATTTTCCTCAGCTGAAGTGGAGCACAATTACCGATTTTCCTCAGCTGAAGTGGTGCACATTTACCTATTTTCCTCAGCTGAAGTGGTGGACAATTACCTATTTTCCTGAGCTGAAGTGGTGCACAATTACCTATTTTCCTCAGCTGAAGTGGTGCACAGTTACCTACTTTCCTTAGCTGAAGTGATGAACAGTTACCTATTTTCCTCAGCTGAAGTGGTGCACAATTATCTATTTTCCTCAGCTGAAGTGGTGCACAATTATCTATTTTTCTCAGCTGAAGTGGTGCACAGTTACCTACTTTCCTTAGCTGAAGTGGTGCACAGTTACCTATTTTCCTCAGCTGAAGTGGTGCACAATTATCTATTTTTCTCAGCTGAAGTGGTGCACAGTTACCTATTTTCCTCAGCTGAAGTGGTGCACAATTACCTATTTTCCTCAGCTGAAGTGGTGGACAATTACCTATTTTCCTCAGCTGAAGTGGTGGACAATTACCTATTTTCCTCACCTGAAGTAATTCTCAATTACCTACTTTCCTTAGCTGAAGTGGTGCACAGCTACCTATTTTCCTCAGCTGAAGTGGTGCACAATTATCTATTTTCCTCAGCTGAAGTGGTGCACAGTTACCTACTTTCCTTAGCTGAAGTGATGCACAGTTACCTATTTTCCTCAGCTGAAGTGGTGCACAATTACCTATTTTTCTCAGCTGAATTGGTGCACAATTACCTACTTTTCTTAGCTGAAGTGATGCACAGTTACCTATTTTCCTCAGCTGAAGTGGTGCACAATTATCTATTTTCCTCAGCTGAAGTGGTGCATAATTACCTACTTTCCTTAGCTGAAGTGGAGCACAGTTACCTATTTTCCTCAGCTGAATTGATGCTCAATTACCTATTTTCCTTAGCTGAAGTGGAGCACAGTTACCTATTTTCCTCAGCTGAATTGATGCTCAATTACCTATTTTCCTCAGCTGAAGTGGTGCACAGTTACCTATTTTCCTCAGCTGAAGTGGTGTACAGTTACCTATTTGCCTCAGCTGAATTGATGCTCAATTACCTATTTTCCTCAGCTGGAGTGGTGCACAATTACCTATTTTCCTCAGCTGAAGTGGTGCACAATTACCTATCTTCTTTAGATGAACTCAAAGTGTAAGTAACCATTAATCCCAAATATGAAACTTTAAAATTCAAAGGGTACCTACTCGTTTTCATGAAATGCTAGGTAGGTTACAGTCGTACACGCTGTAAACTAGTGTAAATGGGTGGGGGGGGGGGGTTAAAACATATAATTCCGTTGAGTTCTGAATCGAAATGTTTCAGGATTACCATACTTCCATTGTTCCGTACAAGGACAAGGAATACCAATAAACCAAATTGGACCAATAAACTGATAAAGGTGATAAGAGTTCATCTCCCCTGAAATTACAATGCTAACCAAATGAACAGTTATAAAGTTAAGCTTCTTTATATCACCCATCAATCTTTTTTGAACACTTTCTTCATATGTCCCCCATTACGATCAGATAGATCTCAAGGTTGAGGTTCATTTAAAATGTAATTAATATCTATTTAAATAATACCTAAATATAATAATTGCGTCCACTGTGAAAATTCTGTTCATTTAAGCTTGCAGTTTTTTATTGTAAAGTTTTGTCACTCTCAAGGACGTTTCTGCAGAATATATTTACACTTGCCATTTATATATATAATTGTAACCTCCTTTTGTATATTGACTTTTTTTTCTCGAAGTTTCACGAACCATTTTCGTTTACATGCCATTTCAATGTCATATCGATAACAATAATTTTTGGCTACGGTGTCAGTTTTTTTGTTACCCATGTGTTGATATTTCATTAGGAAGATAACTTGCTGGGCCTAAGCAATTTTATAGTTTTCCAAAATTTTGCTCTGTTTTACACATTTTGCAGCTCTTCGATAATATTGTCTTGAAATTGGCGTTTTTAAAAATCTATATTGGTGTTTAATGTTAAGATAGTAATCTATTGAGTGTTGTGAATATTTTTCTTTTATCATTTTCCTATATCTTGGCCGGACATTTCGATTCCACTGGCGGCACTCAAGGTCAAATAATTTATTTTTGTGGATATAGATATTTGTGCTTTAATTATTTTTGTAAACCATTAAGCTAGAGTTAGTTAAAGGAACGGAAATGGATGTCATGATCGTTGTTATTTCTAGTTAGAAAAATACCACTAGAGAAGTTTAGTTTTTCTTAAAAATTTTTAATTTTGCTCGGATACCATTTTCCACTCTCCCATCTTTCCGGACATTTTGTGTGTGCTAGCTGTACTTACTGAAGGGAGAGATATGGAAAGTGTACACGCAAAATGATGAGATAACTGTAAAAATATGTGCACTCTCATATCATGGAACAGTGCCATACACTTTTTAGCTGATTCCCCTTAAGGGAAATCAGCTATTGAGGTCGTACTCATGACGCGATTGTCGAAATTTTTCTTCAAATGTCCATCGATCCTAACCAGGAGATGACGAATTTGGGGTCCGTTCCAAACTGTATATATATATATATATATATATATATATATATATATATATATACATATTTGTCTGTTACCGCTTTAGCGGTCGCAATTTTTGTTTTATCGTTACCAAACTTGATATATAATCGTTTTATAGAAAAAGGAAGATCAAGTTCGTTAACGGCTGAAATCGGACCATTGGAGGGGTGTTTAGAGGGGGAGAATTTCAAAAATTCTTAATATCTCCGTTATTATGCGACGGATCGAAAAATTGTATAGAAGCAATCTTATTGAAACTTTAATGCTCTATAAATGTTGTTATGTACATTTTTTCACTATCATGATTATTTACTGAGATATTTGCATTTTTTAGTTTTCGGTCTTCAGTGATGCCCCACTTCTACTCATCTCATATTAACAATATTCTATTATGTTATGTAGCACTTTATTTGAAGCTTAAATACCAAATATTGCTCACATTGAACTTTTAAGTTTTGAGATAAATGCAAATACGTAGCACACGTGGAAATCTGCTTAGTTAACACAGCCCCTGCGTGACGGACTTTTCATTTATCCACGCTAAATAGACAGTGATCTTACCTGTCGCAGAAATGCGAGTATATTTACCAGGTCTGTCCGAAATCATTGATCCGTTTTAAGGTACAGGCCCGTAGATTCCATTATGTCAACCAGTAATTTATCCCGATGACTAACAATTCTTGTCCCATATGAGTTCTTATCGGTCAATAAGGTATTCTCTAAATCATTTAAATCGCCACTCGTGGCCGTTAAAATCACCACACAAAATTATAAAATGATCGGGTCTGTTGGTAGAGTGATCAACTAGAGGTACGACCCCCTTTAACCAAGGACCAACTGGAGTAGGTTGTCTCCTGAAGGGTGGTGGGACTCATAATAACTGGAAGTGGGCATATTGCCAACACCCAGATTGCTAGTCGACGACATCTTCGAGGATCAATGGCCTTCGTCAACTGATGGGCTTTTAGACTGATTTACTCACTAGACTCCACTCTGGGTATATTAACGTCGCGTTACATGCTCTATGTTGATAGTCTTAAAGTTGGACCCTCTACCACTGATCTAGGGCCAATCTCAACCAAAAATTACCAAAAGAGTTCCCTTCATTTCAACTTGGCCATTAAAAAGTACAAATTTAAAACTTTTACACAAAACTCCAAGTTCCTTTTATACAAACCATTTTTGCACTTCGTTCATGATACCCTGTCCTAAAATGGCATGGATATCAGCGAAGAGACCCGATTATAATTCACATTTAGACACCACAATAGTAAATAATAATAGTAACTATTATTAGCGGATATCCTGCTATTACTGAAGGATCTAAATATTATTATTTAATAATATCGATATTATTATTTTAATACTCAGTACAACTCTAGACGGCTTGAAGATGGTGCTTTTGCATCGAAAGCGCTTGCCAACTGTAATCAACCATCAGCCGACGGATATGACTACATTATTATTTTAATATAAATATCCTTTATTTCTCTTGTTTATTGCTTAATATGGTATTATTGAAGAATGGAGGCTACTATTATTATTCATAAGACTTCAACTGATGTTCTTTATTTACATGTATGAGTATGTGTATTTATAATTACATTAGGCAACTATGGTACTAGTAACATTTAATAATACCACATTGGCCAGACTCGGGCTAAATGTTGTATATATTAGCCAATAAACTATCTATTACCTACGTTAAACTTTGATCGCGAATCTCTGGAGTCCAGCTTGCAAGCGGATGGTATTTGGAAGATATTTGAGGCCTATAATGCCAACCAAAAAAAAAGTTGGTGGTGGGGCCATGTTGTAAATTATTGAGCATAATTTTTTCGGCGAGCTATTTAAAGCAGGTACCAACGTGCATCAGTTAAATGGGAACGGTGAATTGTGGTGGAGAGTTATATGGGATTGATATTACAGTATACAGATGATATGACTTACACTAAGAAAGACATGATTCATAAATTATGATAAACTGTACTACTGTACTTATTATATATATAGTATAATCTTTAGAAACATGTCTTTTTAAAAATCATGATATCCTGAATTAAATCAGACTTTTATGTTTCAGGGCTTCAATGACGTAGGATTTCATGGTAGTGACGTCAGAACCCCAAACCTAGACGCTCTGGCTGGGCATGGGATTATCCTCAACAGGCATTACACGCTGCCAACCTGTTCGCCTTCCAGGACTGCACTTCTCACTTCAAGATATCCCATTAGAACAGGTTAAATCCTTACACATATGCTCAAAACTCATAATTGGGGTCATAAGCAACATATGAAATGAAAACTAGTTTTGTATGTTTTAGATGAAAGTCAGTAAGCACCTAATAGCCCAGGATTAGACATCATGGAAGTATATATTCAGTAGATTTGTAAACTGTCCGTCTATGATTTATCACACTTTTCTGAGCCTATACTGGCTTATAGGTAATTATAGGTCAGAAGAAATAACTTCTATTCAGTCAAAGATAAAGATTTATTTATTTATTTTGGAGCGTTCGCAGCGAGGCGATATTCCTCATAAAAAAAAACAACAAAAACAATTAATATAAACAAAATACAAAAATGAAAATAGAAACAAGAAAAAATTAAATAAAAACATTTACCGTTGCTATACCAGGTCTTTACTGGACTATGGATGTATAGCATTTTCATCTGCCAGCTCAAATGCCCTTAAAATGTTAGACACTATTCTGGACTGAGAATAGCAACAGGGGCCTTCAGATCAAGCCCTGTAGAAAGCCTATGTGTAGATGCTGGAGAGCCTCCATTAAAATATAGAAGGCGTATAATCAATTTAAAATTTATTTTAAAATGTAAAGCTTTAGACAAACCTTGCATCCACACATTATTATTTCTCCTACAAATTGTAATTCTAGAATTTCTAAAAAATGCAAATATCTCGGTTAATATTCAAGATACAGAATAAATGTATAGAACAATATTTATAGTAAATTTAATTTGCAATAAGATTGATTTTATACAAGTTTTCGATCCGACGCATAACAACGGAGATATTTCGAATTTTCAAAAATCCCCCCTCTAAACCTCCCCTCCCACTAGTCCGATTTCCGCCATTAACGAACTTGATCTTCCCTTTTACATAAAACGATTAAATTCCGAGTTTGGGAACGATCAAACAAAAATTGCGACCGCTAGAGCGTTAACAGACAAATATATATATATATATATATATATATATATATATATATATTTATATATATATAATTTTGAACGGACCTCATTTCGTCATCTCCTGGATAGGTTCGATGGACATTTGAAGAAAATTTTCGAAAATCGCGTCATGAGTACGACCTCAATAGCTGATTTCCCATAAGGGAAATCTGCTAAAAAAGTAAAATATAATATAATTATGTGATAAAACTTATCTAATACTATTCTAATGTTCATTTAATTAGAATTGTGATTTTCTTACAACACTTGTCATACAATGTTTATTTTATAATATATGCAAATTATATTATGTAATAGAATCGTTCCTATTTATGTAATTTGGCTGAGACCACTTTAGCACGTCTTTATTATTAAAACCAATTGAACTAGGTAATTATAGTAATTAACCTACCTTAACATTAACCTAGGTCATATCTATATCCGCTACATCCACTCATTTTATTTTTTTGTATATAAATTAGTATTTATGGTTTAATTATATATATTTGTTTATAAGTGACTGAATAGAAAAAAAATGGTTTTCCCTGACCTATAATGCCTCAAAAAAAAAACAATGAAATATATATTTCAATTACTTGGCACTAGATTCTTTATAGAACCTGGACCTCCACCATTTACTACTATGGGCGCCCAGTGAGGACACACTTAGGCTCACAAGGCCTCCTAAAGGAGGTCCTTTCTGTCTTGAATAATAAAGGTCTCTTTAAAAGAATATTTGGCATATAAACTTAAGAAAATTATGGTAAAACAGCTTATTATTAATATGACATAAATAGAAGTGGGGGTTTACTGGTGGCTGAAAACTGAAATATAATTAGTTATTTAACTCGGTTAGTATTCAAAATACTAACAATATTTACAGAAAATTATATTTGCAATAATAAAGACTCTGATATGGCACATCATAACGGAGTATTTCGAATTTTCGAAATTCTACTGTAAACCCACCTCTCCTGCTGATGCGATTTCTGCCATTAAAGAAATTGATCTTTCTTCATTTACATAAACGATTAAATATCGAGTTGGGTAACGATTAACAAAAATTGCCACCACTAGAGCGTTAACAGATATATATGTATATATATATATATATATATACATAAAATTTTGAACAGACCTCAGTTTTCGAAAATCGCGCCATGAATACCTCAATAGTTGGTTTCCCTGGAAAATCTGCTAAAAGCCAAGGAATGAGGCTAAAAGAAAAATACGGTGACTTCACTCTACTGTATTGCCAAATTTTTATTTATAAATAGTAATACTACATAAAATTACTAAATACACCAACTGAATTATTAATAAATTTTGGGCAATGTTTTCCTATGGTATAACTAATTCAATGACATATATAAATAATCATTTAAAAACTGTAGAAGGTGAGTATTAGAGCTATTTATTTCTTAAGTGGTCCTATTATGGTTTGTGCAACAGCTTTTAGGCTGTCGCAATGTGGGACATAAGAAAACAACTCCATATTTACAAATCAGTATATCACCCTATTCATACCTGCATGAGTGAGAACATGGTCATACTTGACAAGCAGAAACACTGGAGCTGATGTGATGTATGAGGGAAATCTAGAACAAAAAAAGTATTTCCAATGGTTGTTGTAACATCACCAAGTTATCAGCGATGGATTTATTTCTAAAGATCACTTTCGGTCACTCGAAATACCATCATGGCCCTTGTTGATTTTTTGCTCATAAAGAATATATCAATGGAAACTTTAAAATGTTGGTGTATTATGAATGCAATTCTACAGAAGTACTTAGTTATAGTTTTAATTTAGAAACTATTTAATGAATAGTATTATGCATATATTTTAAAACATACTTTTTTGCTAGTTTGATTTTTTTTCAAAATTTTAGGTATGCAAGGTATGCCAATACGGGCCGGGAGCGGTAAAGGTGTTCCACTTGAAGAAACCTTCTTCCCTCAGGTAAACACAACAATCAAAATGTATGAAAAAAATCATTGTTTTCTTTTTTATTTTACAGATGTGGGATGTAAATTGTCTTTTTGTACAGAGCCTAATTTGTTCCTGATGAAAATAGTTAAAAAATTTAATGTGCAGATACTGCCTTATTCAAAAGGCTTTATGAGGGGCTTCGGCATCTCTAATCGATACGGCTAAATGTAGAATTTTGTATTTACATTATCGAATCTCTTCAATTTTTCACCAAGTTTTCTTAGTTAACAAATCATAAATCAAGATGTTTTGCGAAAAAATCTAATATTTTTTTTTGAGTTTAGTGGAGCACTTGATATTACGTTGTGTACGAGTTTCGTATCAACACGGTCCTTGGTAACACAATATAACCCACACTTCCAGGCTCAAGTGTTTGAGAGTACAACAGCTTCTTCAGCCTCACGTTGTGGATCACCGGCCACATTGTAGCTCTCATCGGAAATGATATCGATCAATGCCTTACCACAGTCCAAGGAACACCAACAAATTTCCAGTGTCTTCGGAATAGATAGGTGCAAACTGCATGATCACTATAACAACACAATCCAAACCTACGCACTTATTGAATATTATCATCTGAAATAAAAGAACCATCTATTGCGCCGCATAAAAAGTTCTGAGGATGCCCATTGTTAGCTACTTTTTGCACAAACTGAAATAGAACTACTAAGCAGCTCCACTTTGTTCCTCACACTTAGATACTATACATCTCATAGATTTTTCTATGGCATTTTATCAGAATGCCTGGCAAACTTTTATTATATGTTTCCTGCTGATGCTAACATGACATATTTGTTTTATTTCGACAGGAAACTAGATTTATTTGATAATAAATGCACCAATATTCGTCCAATAGGCGCCTCATACTCAAAACAATAAATACGACTAATTTGAAGGAATTAAATAGATTATTTAGATCTTCCAATTATCCAATATTTAAATTTTGACGAGAAACCACTATTATATTCAATGGGAGGATAATAAGGTCAAAACACCTCCACTCTTAATACTTAATTTATTAAATGCAGTGTACTTTTGGGGCGAACCGTCACATCTTTTAGTGATCTAGAGCTCTCGCCGGAGATGTCGGCTCAATAGGTGCCAGCTCTAGAGCACTGAAGATGGGACGGTTCGCCCCGAAAGTACTCTGCATTTAATAAATGAAGTTTTAAGAGTGGAGGTGTTTTGACCTTATCCTTCCATTGATGATAGACCTCTACCAGCCAGCCCAAATCCCGACTATTATATTAATTAGCTTCCAAAAAATATTTTTATTGCTACTAAAGCTAATGGGACGGATTGTCTACAGGTTACCATCCTTCTCTAGCCAGGGTGGGACTAAGGATCTTATCTAATGTGTTCGTCACTAAATAAATTCCCATTGCTCAGGCGGGCTCGAACTCGCCACTCTAAGTTTACCACGTGAGATGACAATGGGGAAATTTTACATTTCCGAGAGAAACCATTTCTATTTCATCCCGTCAATGTTGGGTAACAAGGCTATTTTATAAAATAAGTGGTCAAATTAGTGAAAATGAATTTCCTAAATGCGAGAGATAAAATTTAATACACCAATTGTGATTGTTTAGTATCAACTATATATGGACTTGGTGAACTCCATAAAAATCCATTTTGCATAATAGTTTGTGGTTGAGAGTCTGTGCTTAACTAGCAATAATGTTTGTTTAAGTCCTAAAACCATTTGAAAAGCTAACGTATAATAAAAATATTTCAATGCAAAGTTCAGTTTCCTTATTGATCGTGCGAGGAATGCTTTATTAAATAGTTCGGACAGAAATAACTGGTAGAAGTACAACTAAACAATTACTTGTGCATGGAGTAATCAGTCGGTGGTGGAATCTCTAACTCAACCTTGGACTCCTCCATAATAAATCATGCACTCACTCCGTCAGATATTGCAAAAATCGTTGTCTGAGATGTTCGCCTTTCGCTCATTCACTTATCAGAGCTGAATATTAGATCACTAGTGTACTGAAAGTTATACCACATCACATCACTCGAACTGTACACGCCGATCTCCTCCACAAATGGATATTCTTCGCATGTCTCGGTTCGACCAGGTCGACTCTTCTGACAACTTGATGTATGGACTTTGCAGCTCCACTGATTCAGGATCGGCTGGAATCAACCAGATCTGTTTAGAATTTTTTTTTTATTTTTGGTTTCCACATCGGACAATGCTAGACATCTTGAGACGGTATCTTTCTCCTGGTAAGTTCTTAAACTTCTCTGAATGTTTCTTAGCACGAAGAGGAGCTCCTCCGAACAGTATGATCCGGTAATGCACAGTACATCAAGATTTCACCAGGAGTTATACTTATTATTGCCCAAGGAATTGATTTACTAACTTGCCCCTATTCTTGTTCGGTGGAAATTTGTGCCACCACAAACCCGCACTTCGAGGGAAGGACATATCAGAGTTCCATATTTGATGAACATTCTTCGCCAAAACTAAGCGTGGATCCAATTGCTCCTCTATTCGAAGATCGTCATTACTTCTTTACTCCTAGGCATTACTTTGTCTTCTTACCACTCTCTCTCATATACCTGATATCTGGTGATTGTCAGCCAGGATAGGAACTGCCAAATGAAATGGCTTGTAATCCGTCACCTTCCATTTATAGAGAAAACTGAACCTTGAGTATCTCTACATGTTCCAAACGACGAAGTGGAATATCTATCTTCTTTATAATAGACATTGGCTGCTTCAGCTAAAACTAGTCTGTTAACTCTGGCTGTGATGCTTAGATATACAGTAGTTGCACTAAGCGAAAATCTCATGAGTAGAGGTCGAAAAAAAAAAACATTCCCCTTAGTTAAATTTGTATTTAGTTCGCGATATTTCGTAACGATAGTGAAAAATACAACAATGGAATATCATCCTTGAATTTTTGTTTCAGTACTATAGTTTGTTCAGCTAAGATGAAGAATTACATTTGGAAATCATACCTACGCTTTTCTTGTTTTGAAGCTATTACAATACTTATTCAGACTAAAAAAATAATTCATTAGTGCCCAATATATCATCTCTGGCCTTTTTTCCTTGCAGCATATCTCTTTGTTTCCTAATTTAACAAATTAATTTAATAATTTATAAAAATATACTTAATAGCATTTTATGCTGAGATCTAGGACCATTCTTAAAACCGTTAACTAAAATTAAATCCGTGGCTTGCTGAATATTGTCCCTAACCATGTTTGTGGAAGAGCCCAGATGTTCTCCCAACATCGCCTCCAAAAAAGAGCAGATAAAAATAAATGTGTTCCTTGTATTGCAGTATTTCAAGAAACTCGGCTACAAGACTCATCTTGTTGGTAAATGGCACCTTGGCTTCAAATCGTGGGCTTACACTCCAATGCACAGAGGTTTTGATACTTTTTACGGATTTCTGAATGGAGCCGTTGGCTACTATGACTGCGTTTTCACGGATCTGGTTTGTATTGTAGCTTAGTTCGTATGTAAGAATAAAAGCATTTAAGATACAATAGAACATATTGTTATCATTACTCATTCAGTTTATGGTTCTTCTAGCCTATCTCATTAAGTTGGCTCCTTTATTGTAATTTAAAGGATAGATGTAGTATGACTCAAGACGTACTTCCTATGGTGCATGATGTGGCAGATCTGAGAATCGAGTCTTATAATCTGGAAGTCTTCGCACTAAGTTTTTTTTTTTTTTTTTTTTTTTTTACTGAAGCACTAGACGTTACGGAACTAACGTGCCTTCATCAGGTGCTAGGTAGAAGAATAGATACCAATGCCATGGCTTACGGGTCACTTCTCGGAGAAATGGGCCCAACGCCGTCGCGTCAGTATATATTCTCCAATTTAGCAGCTGACAATGGTTTTACTTCCTGACATTACTGCAGAAAGGCTTTGAGATCAGGTAAACATTTTGGTGCGAAGATTTTCTATTATAAGGCCTGTTTACCAGATCGCTCTCCCACATCAATCACCATACGAATTGTGTTGCATATATCTGTAGCAGGTTGCTCTGATTCTCTGTTGATAGGATTTTTG
Source organism: Riptortus pedestris (assembly GCA_019009955.1). Classification (NCBI taxonomy): domain Eukaryota; kingdom Metazoa; phylum Arthropoda; class Insecta; order Hemiptera; family Alydidae; genus Riptortus; species Riptortus pedestris. The sequence continues at coordinate 44,961,737 of CM032228.1, forward strand.
AATCAAAGAGTCATTAGTTTTAACTTGAGCGGGATCCAAAAACGAAAATCAAATTTCAGATAATGATAGCCATTCAAAAGCTCAATTACTAGTATTACGAGAAAAAATGGTTTGGATTCTCAATTTAGTAAAATTGTTTAGACAAATGACAGATATATTTATAGAACAGATAGATTTATTTAAATATAGTCAACAATTGCGTTTAGACCAATTGCAACTATACCCAGGGTCATTGAGGAAAACAGAACAGCCGTTTTCATTAAAACATTGTCACATGGATTGTTGTAATAGCTTAGGGTATATTCCCGCCAATATTCAACAGCTCCTAATAAAGTCTATTCTGCACTAACATATATCTTTAGCAAATAATTCAATAATCCACATTTATAAAATTCTTCTTTTTAGGGGGCAACTGGTAGAGACTTTTGGCGTAATAAAACTCCAATCTGGGAAGAAGTGTACGGTACGTACTTAACACATCTGCTTACCAACGAGGCCACATCGGTCATTAAAAATCACAATGGGTATGAAGGACTGCTTCTCTTTTTGACCCACGCCGCTCCTCACAAAGGCAACCTGGACCTCGTCAGAGAAGCACCTCCGGGAGAAGTTGACGCTAATCCTGAAAGAAAGATCCTGGCAGGTAGTCACTCTGCAGACCTTTGGATTAATTGAAATATTAGTTCTAGTTGTCAATTTTTAAGGCGCTAATATAGTATTAGCGAATAATCTAGCCTTATCTACTGGGCACAGCTATTCACTGTCTTTTAGCAGATTTCCCTTAAGGGAAATCAGCTATTGAGGTCGTACTCATGATGCGAGTTTCGAAAAATTTCTTCAAATGTCCATCGATCCTACCCAGGAGATGACGAAAATGATGACGTTTCTATAACTATTCGTCCCTCGTGAATAGGTTTAGAGGGTAGATTAACTGTTTTTTGGGGCTAGAAACTACTGGGTTATTACGCCCTAAATAATGCTTTAGGTTTAGAGGTTTCTTACTACTACAGTTGTTATTAGGCAGATTTCTCTATTGTAAAACTTCTCGAGGGAAATCTGGTTAGTTTACGCAGCCCCTGCTTGACGGACTTTTGATTCTACATTTTCTCGATTCATGTAGATCTAAAGCAGAAATAATCAAGTCAGGTCTGTCTACTGGTTCAACCTATCTCAAATCCAATTCTTAATATGACACAGTCGTTCGAAAAACTGTTTATCTTATATTTATACTTTTAGTTCATTCATGTATACGACGCTACACCTAATTATTCAAACTAGCAATATGCTTTATCAATGGCGATTCGCTTTACTAATATAGTATCCATAGAAGTCGTAACACTATTCTCTTTTATTTTTCGTTTAGTATCATTTCTTTCATTTTTTTTTTCAATTATTTTAAAGTTTTCAAATCGAAGGTTTGTTTCTTAGAGATGGAATGTTCCGTTAGGACTGTTTTATTTTCTTCATTGTGAATACTTTTTCGTGTTGTTTTTACCTTTTGTTCAGGAGCTGCAAGGATTCGACAATGTAAGTTCCATTGCAGGTGTTACACATTATTTTATGAATATCATATTTAGATTTTGATTATATTACTTTTTCGTTAATTATACTAATTTTTTTAAAAATCTTTATATTTCGAGGCTATATTACACATCCCCATTGCAAATAAGATTCAGTTTTCTAGATATAGTGATAGTTGAATGAATAGAGTGGTTGTAATTTTATTTTATCGAAGTTCTCTTTTAATTTTTTTTTTTTTTATTATTTAGCAATAAAATTTGAGCTTTTACTACATTATTTTTTCTAACCTGTTTGTGATTTTATAAGGGGAATTAAAATTAGAAACAAATAAAAATAATAGAAGGAAGAGGGAAGATATAAGCGACCAAATGATAAATATAAAACATAAAAGAAGCTTTAACTAATCTCAGTAACAGATTTCTTGTGTTAATAAATCACAAACATATTTGAAAAAATAATCGAGTTCAAGCTTGAAGTGAAATTAATCGGTCTATAGTCAGCTGACTTAACCTGCTTCGGGAATCGCAGTATCAAAGACCTCCCCAGTGAGGAAGGGACTGTCTCAACGAATGTAAGAGGGAACGAGCCATTCAGAGCTGTAAGTAAGCTATCTGAAATAAAATTTAATAAATATATTATTTTAGTGACACTTATTAATGCAGTATGTAGTAAAGGATTAACAATGGGTTTCTTAAAAAATTAATATTATTATTTTTTGAAAAGGGACAGCCCCTGAAGAGGTGGTAGTTAAGCCACGAAACATGTAGGGAAATTTATTAATGTTTTTATTCGTGACCCTTGCCATTAAAACTATGAAGAACATATAATATTGGTCCAGAATAAGAAGAATCTTTTTTATATTTTCAGGTATGGTCCGGGAATTAGATAATTCGGTCGGAGAGGTAATTTCATCGCTGAATGATAAAGGTATTCTCAACAATACCATTATAGTATTTATTTCCGACAATGGAGCACCAACTGTAGACACAGTCTTTGGGTATTACAACAGAGGATCCAATTGGCCACTCAGAGGGGTAAATAATCACTCACAAGTTTTTCATATTTATTATGTTACTTTCAGATTTACTGCTTATTAGCATAGAAACAAATAATTTATAGTAATTATTGGTTCTGACTGTTTAATTATATATTGTTGAGGAAACTACGTACATGAAGAAGTAAACCACGTAGTTACTTAGATGAGTTAATCACGTATTTAAGAAGTACGATATAGATGAAAGGAACCGCCCGATGGAAAGACCATGTTGACTGACAGAAGACACATCATTGTAGGTGACCTGAACGCCAGACATCCGTCCTGGAACAACGCTCACGCCACCAAGCCCGGCATTGCGTTCTGGAACTCGAGGTTCTCCGTAGTGCACCCTAATGTCCACACTTACAGAACTCTCCACTTTATGTCTACTATAGACCTCCTTCTTACCCGCACCCCTCACATAGTGACAAAATGCCTCGCATTGATTTTGTCTCTAGTGACCACCGACCAGTTCTTTACGAGCTGCGAGCTGTCCCTCCCAAGCCCACGTCCACTGCTTACTAGTTTCAAAAAGCGGACTGGAAATATTACAAGTCCGTGATGTACGACAAAACACAGGCGTTCACAACTATCAGTGACGTGCAAACCCTTGATGCGAAAGTTTTTGTTCAATATTGGTTCTGTTAGCGTATTTTTGTTTTACTGTTTTGTGTTCTACATGTTTCATTTATTCTTTTTCTGTTTGTATATTAAAATTTAATTTTTATTTTTAATTTAAATGATCAACATCCCCTAGTTTGCGATGCTCTAAAAATGAAATACTAATTAGGGAAAAATTATACCTTGGACAGATTGAGATAAGCATAAAGCAATTCATCCAACTCAAGGGGAAATAGAAACAATATACCGAAAACACAAATCTAATTGTAGCATTGCGATACACCTGTCAGATAATGAAGTTCATTAATTCTATGTCTACGTCGGATTTTTGTGAATTTACATTAATTAATTTATTTAAAAAATCCAAATAATAATAGAGACTTTTCTTTTCCAGCATTACGTCACCGATCCCCCGATCAAATTTTTAAAGTCTATGTCCTCAACCTCTAGTTCAAGTCACAATAATATTACGAAGAAAAGCGCTGCCCACGAATAATAGAGCAGCATTTTTTTTAAAAAATCTATTAAGTGAATACCATTTATTTTTATTTTCCCAGTTAAAGGTATCCACCCATGATGGAGGTGTGCGAACTCCTGCAGTTATTTGGAGTCCATCGTTCAGGGAGCCAAGAGTATCAAGTGAGCTTTTCCACATCACTGACTGGTTACCTACACTCTATGCAGCTGCCGGTAAGACAAAAATATATTAGAAATAATAAGACTAGAAGAAATGCTGAAACAAAGTTCTATAAATGGTTTTGAAAAAGTAAAATATTTATTCTTTTGATGATTTTAATTGCCTCCACATCTCTTGAAGTGCTACAAAATGTCATAATGTATAATAAAGTTAGGTCATAAAATAATAATGTTAGGTCACAATGTCCTAATATATAATGAAGTCAGGTCATAATGACATAATATATAATAAAGTACGGTCATAATGACAATATATAATCAAGTTAGGACATAATGTCATAATATATAATAAAGTGAGGTCATAATGACATAATATATAATAAAGTTCGGTTATAATGACATAATATATAATAAAGTTCGGTCATTATGCCATAATATATAATAAAGTTCAATCATAATGTCATAATATATAATAAAGTTCAATCATAATGTCATAATATATAATAAAGTTCAATCATAATGTCATAATATATAATAAATTAAAAAAACATTGCTAAGCCAATCGATGACCGAATGTCAACAAAAAAGAAACACATCAAATGATTATTAAAATCATTTTTATTTCTTACCTAGGAGAAAATAGAACCCTAAAAGACTACTACTTCCACTAGCTGTGTAAACCAGAGAACGGATTACAAAGTACGGCTGGTGAAGTCAATTGATTTAAGTCGACAGATCAACAAATTAAAAATTTCGATTATCCTTAATGAAGTGTAATCTAAATACTAAAGAAAAAAATTATAATTTTTAAAAATAAATAAATAAATAAATTTAAATATATATAATTCATTCATTTAATCTACCCCTTTTATTAATCATATTTTTTCCCATTTTTTATACACCTCTTAGTGATCTATTTTCTAAGGCGTCAATTGGACGCAAAAATAGTTGAGAAAAATAAAATATTTTAATAATCATTCGATGTTTTGATTTTGTTATTAGAATTTATTTCACCCCCTCTTGCTCTCCGATTAGTTTTATGACATCGTTCAATTGAAATTTAAACGATTAAAAGTGCTAGTAAAATAACTTTTGTTAGGACTAAAATGAAAAGTCGATATACCAAATACCAAAAGTTTCGATGCACTTAAATTTATTTTATTTGGAAGTAATATGCGATGCCCGTTCCAATACATCGTTCAAAAAATAGCATTGAATATAACTTTTAGATCTTTTTATGTTTATGAAAAATGGTTCTATACAAACGTTTCGTATCACTATTAATTGAATTGTAAATCACAAATACAAAATCATATTAAAATTTGATTTTCTACAAGAATCCATCAAAACATGCGTCTTTCCTCAGTATACATCTATATTGTATTTGTCCACTCAATGCAAACTTCTTAGGTACATAATGTATCTGCCACCTATATACATAGTCTTTAGGTTTTTAATGCAGATGCTAATTCAATGCATAGTCTTTAAGGACATAATGTAGGTATCTACCAATGCAATGCATAGTCTTTAAGGACATAATGTAGGTATCTACCAATGCAATGCATAGTCTTTAAGGACATAATGTAGGTGTCTACCAATGCAATGCATAGTCTTTAAGGACATAATGTAGGTATCTACCAATGCAATGCATAGTCTTTAAGGACATAATGTAGGTATCTACCAATGCAATGCATAGTCTTTAAGGACATAATGTAGGTATCTACCAATGCAATGCATAGTCTTTAAGGACATAATGTAGGTATCTACCAATGCAATGCATAGTCTTTAAGGACATAATGTAGGTATCTACCAATGCAATGCATAGTCTTTAAGGACATAATGTAGGTATCTACCAATGCATAGTGCATAGTCTTTAAGGACATAATGTAGGTATCTACCAATGCAAATGCATAGTCTTTAAGGACATAATGTAGGTATCTAATTAAGCAATAAGGACATGTACAATGCATCTTTAAGGACATAATGTAGGTATCTACCAATTGCAATGCATAGGTCTTGCATATGGACATAATGTAGGTATCTACCAATGCAATGCATAGTCTTTAAGGACATAATGTAGGTATCTACCAATGCAATGCATAGTCTTTAAGGACATAATGTAGGTATCTACCAATGCAATGCATAGTCTTTAAGGACATAATGTAGGTATCTACCAATGCAATGCATAGTCTTTAAGGACATAATGTAGGTATCTACCAATGCAATGCATAGTCTTTAAGGACATAATGTAGGTATCTACCAATGCAATGCATAGTCTTTAAGGACATAATGTAGGTATCTACCAAATCAATGTATAGTCTTTAGGTGTTTAATGCAGCGGCCAATTCAATGCATAGTCTTTAAGGACATAATGTAGGTATCTACCAATGCAATGCATAGTCTTTAAGGACATAATGTAGGTATCTACCAATGCAATGCATAGTCTTTAAGGACATAATGTAGGTATCTACCAATGCAATGCATAGTCTTTAAGGACATAATGTAGGTATCTACCAATGCAATGCATAGTCTTTAAGGACATAATGTAGGTATCTACCAATGCAATGCATAGTCTTTAAGGACATAATGTAGGTATCTACCAATGCAATGCATAGTCTTTAAGGACATAATGTAGGTATCTACCAATGCAATGCATAGTCTTTAAGGACATAATGTAGGTATCTACCAATGCAATGCATAGTCTTTAAGGACATAATGTAGGTATCTACCAATGCAATGCATAGTCTTTAAGGACATAATGTAGGTATCTACCAATGCAATGCATAGTCTTTAAGGACATAATGTAGGTATCTACCAATTCAATGCATAGTCTTTAAGGACATAATGTAGGTATCTACCAATTCAATGCATAGTCTTTAAGGACATAATGTAGGTATCTACCAATGCAATGCATAGTCTTGACGCACATAGTATAGTTGCCAACAGTTTGAGGTAGGTCTCTGATGAACATGGTACCAATACTAAGGTATAAATATTGAAATGAATGTAGTTTCTAATATTTACATAATTAAAAAAAAAACAATAAAAAAACTATAGTTAAAACACATTAATTTTAATGTTTAATTATCAAGTATTTAATTAATGTATTGAGTTGGACACAAATTGTATTTAGACACCACAATGCTTCCGAATACCAAGTTGAAATAGCCTATTTTCTTTTCTTATACATTATAAAATGAATTTATAGTTTGTAATGATTTTTGTGTTTAGGTGGCAAGCCAAAAATGTTGAAAAATATTGATGGTATAAACCATTGGCCCTCACTGATGAACAACTTCCCTGGGCCTAGGGATGAAGCTCTTATAAACATGGATGAAATATGGAATAATGAAGGTCTAATTAGTGGAAAATGGAAAATAGTCAAGAGTAAGTTATTGTCATAATATTATTTACAAGTTTTTGAAGTGAAATTGTCATGTTTTTACTTCCATTATCATAACTTAATAGGATAATAAGTCAAATACTTTTCTTTTCTTTAAAAATATAGTATTTTTTGTAAATTAATTGTTAAATATATTATTGAATAGTATTTTTACTTATTCAATACATACGTTAAAAACTAGCTCAAATTCCTTGAATGCATTTTATAAAATCTATCAATTTAAGTATAACTTTTCTATAAAAAATGATGACAAACTTTATAAATACTAAGAATTTTGTCACACCTAAAATAGAGAACACATCGAATCTAAAATTACTTTTTACCTATTTGTACGACAAAAATTTTGTAATTTTATTTAATTGGACATTTTTGATAACATTCATCTTACGTCCTTCAGACATGAAGTTCTTCAATTTATTTTTAAACAAAGAATAGTTTTTAACACATTTAAGAGGAGTTTTTTCTCTAGAAATGATACACTTTTCTTGAAACTAATTATGTTTGTGTTTTGGGGGGACTGCAGCAGATTCATGTATCTTTTTAGCAGATTTCCCTTAAGGGGATTGTATAACTTCACGTGGGAAATCTGCTTAGTTTACGCAGCCCCTGCGTGACGGACTTTTTATTATTTTGTGTTGTAAAATTTCTGTAAAACAAGTTTTGTTTCGTAATCAGTATCCCTTGGTACATATATATATATATATTATATATATATATATATATATATATATATATGAAGAAAAATGTATTTATATTTTTCGCTAGAAACCTTACTGCTCTCTACGCCATATTATTAATAGAATTTCCATAGGGAGCTAGTTCTTAATACATTTTAGCAGATTTCCCTTAAGGGAAGCTATTGGTTGTACTCATGACGGAATTTTCGACATTTTTATTCAAATGTCCAACTAACCTACCTAGTAGATGACGAAAATGAAGTCCGTTCAAAACTGTATATATATATATATATATATATATATATATATATATAATATATATATATCTATATGTAAATATATATATTTGTCTGTTAGCGCTCTAGCGGTCGCAATTTTTGTTTGATCGATATTTAGTCGTTTTATATAAAAAGAAAGATCAAGTTCGTTAACGGCTGAAATCGGACCAGTGGAAGGGATGTTTTAGAGGAAAGGATTTTCGAAAATTCAAAATATCTCCGTTACTATACGTCGGATCGAAAAATTGTACAGAATCAATCATATTGCAAATTAAATTTACTATAAATATTGTTATATACATTTATTCTCTATCTTGAATATTAACCGAGATATTTGCATTTTTATGAAGTGTTTGGTCGGGTATAGTTCGGCCATTTCAGCCAGTACTCGGCTCAGGTGGAAGCTTCTTCTAACCTTACCTGTCGTTTCTAACCTTACCTTACCTTCCTTACTTTGTGAGATTTATGCAAATACGGTCTGTTCATCCGCCCTCCCCCTTCTTTAGTTCTTGGACTACTAAAATTTGAGTTATTAAAATATAAATTATTCTTACAATTCAGAAACTGTTTCAGTTGGGAATTTATTTTAATTAACTGAAAGATTTCTCATTACCGTTTGTATTTAATCACGGTGGTATTGTGTTACCAGTATACAGATTTCTCTGTTGTAAAACATCACAAGGGAAATCTGCTTAGTTTACGCAGCCCCTACGTGACGGACATTTTAGTTTGAAACAAAGCCATTTAAGTTTCTCAATTCTTCAGTACGACCAAACCAGTCTAGTCTTTTCATCCTAAAAACTTTCTCAATGTAACTCGCAAAATGTCTCAATTCACGATTTTTCATTTGAGGCTTCATTTATGGCACCCACACTTGTTCGTTCTGAAAAGAGCCTAAAGTTATTCTGGGTTATGTCTAAGGGTTAGGAATAGTACGCGTACTAAGTTTCATAAAATTCGATTCACTAGTTTAAGTATAAATGTTTCCTGTTTAAGCAGTTCATCAGATATATATATATATATATATATATATATATATATATATATATATATATATATATATATATATATATAGGCCTATTTCAAGAATTCTCAATTTCTACGTCTCAAAGCTCTCTTATCTTGCTCTATTATCAGATTTTGTACATTAAGATGAGCAATTCAGGAAGTAATCTTTTCTCAAACTCCATATGCCTGAAATCTACAAAAACTTTCATTTTTATATTTGTTCCAACATTTTTTTGTTCCCTTTAATTATCCCACAATATTTATATGGGTCCATTTACTTACCGCATACTTAACTTTAGGCTAGCTAATTATAACGTAATATTATCATGAATAACTTTAGAAAACATGTTTAGTAAAAGAGTTAAGACTTTATTTTGTATTATTGAAATAAAAATTAATGTTATTCACAGACTTTGCGCCATCTTCAATGTCATACATTGACACATATTTTGGTGAGAGTGGAAGAGAAGTGCCTTATGATCCAGCTGATGTAGAGAACAGTGTTGCAGGTTCGATTCTAGGGCGACCTCCAGTTCCATATGATGTTGTGAGTATTTCCTTTATTATCTATATATCTATATATAAATAAAATTGTAACCTCTGTCTGTACATTGATTTTTTTCACGAAATTCCACGATAACTTTTCGTTTCACATGTCATAATAGAATTTTATGAAACTTGGTATGTACATTACAACTAACCCAACTTAGACTTTAGGCTATGTTAATATTATCTGAGAAGAACAGGAGTGGGGGTTATAAGAGAAAGCTGAAGTTAAAAATAGCAATATTTCGTTTCCTAATGCATTTTCGGCAATTATGCACATAACAAAAGTTGTTTATTTTGTTATTTGGAGTAACTTTTGTTATATACACTTTTGTCGTACACCTAAGTATAAATGAGTTATACGTGAAAAACTACTGCGGAAGTCAACAATTTTTTTTGGCACATAAAACTCAACCGAACTAAACCAAACTCGGTATGTGAATTAGAACTAACGCCTTCCTTATAATAAGCCATACTAACATTTCTAGGGACGGGCAGGAGTAGGGGGTTATAAGGAAGGCCTGAAATTAAATATAGTGATATTTCGTTTCCTATTGGGGTTTCGGCAAAGGGAGGGAGGGAGAGGGGGGAGAGAGAGAGGGAGAGAGAGAGAGAGGGAGGGAGGGGGAGAGGGAGGGAGGGAGGGAGAGGGAGGGAGAGAGAGAGAGAGAGAGAGAGAGAGAGAGAGAGGGAGGGAGGGAGAGAGAGGGAGGGAGAGAGAGAGAGAGCGCGAGAGAGAGGGAGGGAGAGAGAGAGAAGAGAGAGAGAGAGAGAAGAGAGAGAGAGAGAGAGAGAGAGAGAGAGAGAATCCCACCAAAGCCTTGCCCTTTTATATTTATTACCTGAAACGCACTCGTCTCCGCAAATGCTTCCGCCTAAACAACTCCATATGAATTTCCGGTATCTTATGTTACCGAGACGATACCATTCACCGACACTTTATCCACTCCCTCATCCGTCAACTCCGGTCCTCAGCCTCCATCTAAAACGACTAAAACTGAAAGGCGTCATCAACCTGCCTTTCTCTACGGTTCCCCACTCCTCCGCTTCCTAACCAAAACCCCCTCCAATATTTCCAATCCTCCCAGAATAATTTCATAAGAAAAATCGTCAGACTCACACGCCACCAACAAATACCCAGCACCGAAATCCATCAAACCCTTTCCATAGACCCCCCCCCCAATATTATTTCCCGCAGTCACGTTAAATTCTTTGATTCCGTCCAACAAATGGATTATTCGCTCTTCAACTCCCTCCTTTCTCCCCGACAATGACTGCGTTGGTAAGATGCTGATCTTGACGAGCCTCTTGTCGATGATGTTATCGACCTTCCATAATCCGTACCGTGCGACCGTACCCACAACAAAAGTAACTACATCCGTAGTTTTCTTCCTAAATCTGTTGGTGTCCCCTACTATTCGTTTTTTCTTTTTTCTCATTGGATTTGTCGAAAATCGCGTCAGAAGCCAATAACTGATTTACCGTAAGGAACATATGCTAAAATGAACTTTGTTCTGCAACAACTGACATTATTGCCCACTTTCATTATTTAGCTATTGATTTGATTGGCTACATATAACACCAATAGGAAATTGCCAGTCTAATTGATCTTATAATTTTTAATTTCAGGTGCGGCAAAGAGCTATGGTAAACGCGACGTGTTTAGATATAGCTTCTGCAGAGAGTAGTGACTGCCACACTAAATACTGCCTCTATGAGATCCTAGTGGATGTCGTCGAGTGCAGAGACCGCTCAGCAGACTTCCCCGAAGTAGTGTCAGCTCTGGAATCCAAACTAGCAATCTACAGGAAGATGATGGTGCCCGCACAAAACAATACCGTCGACTGGAGAGGTCGTCCTCGTTCCTGGGATGACTACTGGAAGCCTTGGTTGCCGAGCGGAAGTGATAGGTTGGCAGCAAGTGCCATCTTAGTGCCAATATTTCTATTAATTCGATTTTTACATTTTGTATTTTAATGTATTGAAATGGGGTTTGATGACGCGTGTCATGCGATGTATGAGTTGTGTCTGTGAGAATGATATTGCGGGTGGTGGACCTAGGCCAAAGTTAATAACATTTATTCATAAATACGTATGAGGGTGATCACAAATAATATAGACAGAATTCTAAAAATATTTTATTTTTCAACGTAATTCCCCACCAACTGACATCAATTCACTTATTCCACGTGTCTTTCAACATACTGATTCCACGGGGGAAAAACTCTCTTCTTGTTCTTGAAACCATTCTTCTGTCGCATATTTCAGGGAATTCAGGTCATCAAATATTGACCCTTTTGAGAACCTCTTAAAATTTGGGAGCAATAAGAAATCACTGGGGGCTAGATCTGGACTATAGGGAGGGTGATCGAACTGTTAAAAGTAGTCATGAATGGCCGCCTGTGCAATGCGAGACTTGTGGACTGGCGCATTGTCAAGCAACAAGAGGACGTCTCGAGTCACCATTCCCAGACCATGGCCTGGCGCAGTTTTTTTTATTAACCTAAGCATACTGGCCTGTTACTGTAAAACCGATATTGGTGTAATCAATGAACACAGAATACCCATTGCATCACAAAAAATTGATGCCATCTCTTTCCTCGCTGAACACTGGGATTTGAATTTTTTCAAATGTATCTGGAGTTGAGAGAGGAGGGGTCGAGCCTGAATGTCTCCACTGCATCGACTGCTGCTTTGTCTCTGGATCCCACAGGTTCGGACACCTCGCATCCCCTGCCATGAAATCCTCTGGGTCCTGCTTAAAGAGTTCTAACTGCTCTTGGCATGACGAGAGGCGGTGGTGCCAATCATGAACGGAAATATTTCGTGGAAACCATCTTGCAGACACCTTACACATTCCTAAAATGCCGTTGACGATTATGCTAACATTACCATAGGAAATGCCTAGTCTCATAGCAACTTCAGACACCCCTATTCGATGATTATCTGATCCTGGATCCTCTGCTTGAGTCGCATGATCAACATCAGTTGAGTTGTTGGTCTCCTGGATCTTCCTTCGTCTTGCACACTCACACGACCGCGGCTGAGTTCATTGAACCACCTAGTGACTGTAGAAAAAGAGGGGCCATCACGACCATATACATTCAACATTCTCTCATAAATTTCTCTTGCAGAATGTCGTACATTACACAAAAAGTTAACGACGCTTTGTTACTCAAGCGTGAACCTCCCTGGATATTGACATGTTCGTCAAGGCACTGATAAATACTGACTGAACCAAGGATTCCATACCATAGGCATGTTTACTCTTGATAGATAAGCTACCAAGAACAAAATAAGGATTAACGGTTTAAGGTTTGTTCATACCTTAGTTGCAAAACGTTTTGATCGCCCCTCGTACATTATACAATAATTTATTAAGCCATTATACAGAAAATATAATTGATACTACTATGTTAATAATAACATTTATTTTCTCTTCCCTATATATTTTGAGTATCCACACTCTGTCTTAAATGTTTATTTGCACACAAAATGTAAAAAAAAAAATTAATTAACGTTTGATTTATAGTCTACCGTAATATCAATCTCAAATAATGGGTTTTCTGTTATAAAATATATTGTATGCTACATATTTTCATAATTATGTCATACACATTAAAATAAATTGGCTGAAAATATTTCGGGAGGCCAGTTTTTCTATATAGATCAAGACAACTATATTAATCTAATATATCTCAACCACCCGTATCATCCATCTTCATATGAATTCTTCATAAAACAGGCTGTTTCAATTATTAAGTATACAAATATTATTTCTTGTGTTCTTAAAAATAGTATTTCTCATTTTAACTGACTGTAATAAGTGTGATACATATGAATTAGTATTATTTATTGAATTTGGATATATTTAGTTATTTATAAAATTGTAAGATAATTATTTTTTAAGAGATTTCTTCTTTTTTTTTAAAAAAAAACAAGCATCGCCCTATTTGTCAAAAGCATCGATAACAAAATGCAAAGTCAAACTGCCCTATATGTACACGCATATCAAAACAATCACAAGTTGATTTTTTATAATGTACAACGCAGCAAAAAATAAGTAGTCAATAAACAAGAAGAAGGAATTAAGTCGCTTATAATATATTAGAATGAAATAATAATAATTACTGTTACATGCGTAATTCCTTCCATCTACCGTGTAAAGTATGATAAGAAGTAAATACTTAAGAATTGATTGGAAGTAACGAAATACTCATTTTTATTGTGGACTATGAATTGTTGAAAGCTATACTCAATTTATTTGTAAGTGTAGGGAGCATTTTGGTCATCAAACTCCCCTTTAATGTACGGGGTTAGCCCTCACATTCAGAATCTTATTTTCATATGATTCATGTAATCTAGGAACATATTTAGGTTACTCTTAAATCATCATAGAAAAAAAAATTGTGTGGTTTGCTTGATGACTCTAAAGAACAGTAAAAAAATATTAAATAAAGGAATATTTTTTTAAACCCCTACTCTTCCCTTATTTTAGTGCATTAAATGAAATGTAATGTGATGTCCAGTCTTCCATTAAAGAGATACAATACATATCAACATTTTAATTTTTCTTTCACGATTTGTTTTCAAAGTATTAAGGAAATGCTATGACTAAGACTCTGATGTATTTTAATTATTAATTAGTGTAGTGCACACCCGGTCATCGGAACTTTCCTAAAACTATACAGCAACGACCATGGTTACATTTAACATGATACTAAAAATATACCGCAAGAACCAAGATAACACGGAATACTAGACTAAAACTATTCAGAATATTCCAAGATCACACTGAACCCTTCCACTAAAACTATACAGCATCGACTAAGATCACACTGAACACATCCACTAAAACTATAGAGCAACGACCACGCTTACATTTAACACTGATACTAAAAATATACAACAAGAACCAAGATAACACTGAATACTGGACTAAAACTATTCAGAATCTTCAAAGATTGCACTGAACCCTTCCAATAAAACTATACAGCAATGACTAAGATCACACTGAACCCTTCCAATAAAACTATACAGCATTGACTAAGATCACACTGAACCCATCCAATAAAACTATACAGCATCGACTAAGATCACACTGAACCCTTCCAATAAAACTATACAGCATTGACTAAGATCACACTGAACCCTTCCAATAAAACTATACAGCATTGACTAAGATCACACTGAACCCTTCCACTAAAACTATAGAGCATTGACTAAGATCACACTGAACCCTTCCAATAAAACTATACAACATTGACCAAGATCACACTGAACCCTTCCAATAAAACTATACAGCATTGACTAAGATCACACTGAACCCTTCCAATAAAACTATACAGCATTGACTAAGATCACACTGAACCCTTCCAATAAAACTATACAGCATTGACTAAGATCACACTGAACCCTTCCAATAAAACTATACAGCATTGACTAAGATCACACTGAACCCTTCCAATAAAACTATACAGCATTGACTAAGATCACACTGAACCCTTCCAATAAAACTATACAGCATTGACTAAGATCACACTGAACCCTTCCAATAAAACTATACAGCATTGACTAAGATCACACTGAACCCTTCCAATAAAACTATACAACATTGACTAAGATCACACTGAACCCTTCCAATAAAACTATACAACATTGACTAAGATCACACTGAACCCTTCCAATAAAACTATACAACATTGACTAAGATCACACTGAACCCTTCCAATAAAACTATACAGCATTGACTAAGATCACACTGAACCCTTCCAATAAAACTATACAGCATTGACTAAGATCACACTGAACCCTTCCAATAAAACTATACACCATTGACTAAGATCACACTGAACCCTTCCAATAAAACTATACAACATTGACTAAGATCACACTGAACCCTTCCAATAAAACTATACAGCATTGACTAAGATCACACTGAACCCTTCCAATAAAACTATACAGCATTGACTAAGATCACACTGAACCCTTCCAATAAAACTATACAGCATTGACTAAGATCACACTGAACCCTTCCAATAAAACTATACAGCATTGACTAAGATCACACTGAACCCTTCCAATAAAACTATACAGCATTGACTAAGATCACACTGAACCCTTCCAATAAAACTATACAGCATTGACTAAGATCACACTGAACCCATCCAATAAAACTATACAGCATTGACTAAGATCACACGGAACCCTTCCAATAAAACTATACAGCATTGACTAAGAACACACTGAACCCTTCCAATAAAACTATACAACATTGACTAAGATCACACTGAACCCTTCCAATAAAACTATACAGCATTGACTAAGATCACACTGAACCCTTCCAATAAAACTATACAGCATTGACTAAGATCACACTGAACCCTTCCAATAAAACTATACAGCATTGACTAAGATCACACTGAACCCTTCCAATAAAACTATACAGCATTGACTAAGATCACACTGAACCCTTCCACTAAAACTATAGAGCATTGACTAAGATCACACTGAACCCTTCCAATAAAACTATACAACATTGACTAAGATCACACTGAACCCTTCCAATAAAACTATACAGCATTGACTAAGATCACACTGAACCCTTCCAATAAAACTATACAGCATTGACTAAGATCACACTGAACCCATCCAATAAAACTATACAGCATTGACTAAGATCACACTGAACCTTTCCAATAAAACTATTCGGCATTGACTAAGATCACACTGGACACATCCACTAAAGCTATACAGCAATGATCAAGATAACACTGATTTTTATCACGGTATTACATACCGACAAACGTTCATACAGACAGAAGGGCAAATTACGAGCACTCTCAACAATCGTATTTGCTTACTGTCGTCAGTAAAGTTAAAGTATAAATGAAATATATTCTTTAAACTTAATTTTAGTTCTGGCAAACAAGAAATGAAAAGTACTAAAATCGAAATAAGATAGGAATAAGAAGACCCGCTTTTATTAGCCTCAGATGCATAAAAGGAATTTTAACTTCAATAAAATACTCTAACTAATAACTCTGGGTAAAAATTTTGCAATTGATGCTATTATACAATTTATCCCATTATAAATCCATCTACAACTCCAATTCTAAGTTCTCATATTTCTTTCTTTTCATCAGGAAAGTAGATATTTAGTTCCTGTCCACCATGTTTTCGGATTAAGTCGAACATCGTGAGTTGAAAGAAGTTTTAAGATTTACGTCTCATGGCCAGTCAAATTTCTTAAAATGACCAATAAAGTAATGCAGCAGTTATAGTGCGTTTTGAATTCCAGATGAATGCGTTTATTAGAGAAGAGCTCAAAATGATCCAGAGCACAGAAGAAATCAACATGTTTAAGGCCATGCGAGGTATCCAATAATTGTTTGAAATGCTTTAACCTAAATACCAATTACTTACTATCAGCAGTCTTACAGATTGTTTTAGCTTAAAAATGTTAAAATCGAAGTCAATGAAATTAACCTAATATATTATAATTTAATTAATTAAAAATGTATTCCAAAGATACTTTTGTTGGCTACAGCTTTCATGTCAAGGAAAATGTATCGATTCTGAGATAAAAAAAAGACTTGTGTTTAAAAACGTGGTTATGGTATTCTAAGGCGTTTTAGAATTTTATTTTCAGCAAGAATTGGTCATAAAAAGTATAGCATTCCATTGCAAATTCCCAAGTAATGGTCACTGGAGAAGTGCTGAAAAACATTATAATGTTTAAAATATTAAAAGATTCTTCAGGGGTCTCAATTATGACACACCAAGTCTCAGCCTTGTATTAAAACAATTGCAGATTTTAAACGGGTTGTCACGGGAACTTGGGACACCCTGCGTATTTATTTATTTGTCTGTTAACGCTCTAGCGGTCACAATTTTTGTTTGCTTGTTACCAAAATTCATCTTTAAACGTTTTATGCAAAATATCAAGTACATTAAAGGCTGAAATGTGGCCAGGAGGGGAAATTTCGAAAATTCAAAATATTTCCGTTATTATACGTCGGATCGAAAATTATAACGAGCCAATCGAATTGCAATTTTAATGTCCTACAAATGTTATTGTATAATATTTTCTGCATCGTGAATATTAACCGAGATATTTGGATTTTTTAGTTTTCGGCTTTCAGTAAATCCCCACTCCTACTCATCTCATATAAACATTAAGCTGTTATTTCAAGAATCATCTCATTCCAAAGTTAAAAAACAATTATGGTTTTCATTGGACTTTTACTTGGCGAGACCATTCAAATATGGTGTTATGACGTCATCGATTAAGATTTATCGTTCTTTACTCAAAAATGATTATTTTATCAATGCCATACTCGGATATTTAACCGTTTCAGCCAACAATAAAGATCGTATTTGTTATTGGCTGAAATCGGACCTGGAATAGTCGGGGTTTAAAGGGGGGGGAGGGATGGAAATTCAAAATATTTTCGTTATTATAAGTCGGATCGTAAAATTCTATAGAACCAATCCTGTTAAATGTATTGATGGTCTGCAATTGTTGTTCCATGCATATTTTCGTAACTCAAGTATTAAGCGAGTTATTCGTACTGCCTTGTTTTCTGGCGTCAGTAACCACCAGTTTAAATAGAGAATAAGTGTTGAGTTAAGATGACAAATGTGTTACAAGAGCACGAGGGGAAATCTGTAAGTTTACGCATCTCACCTGTGACAGACGTTTAGCAGTATTTTTTTAGTTACACGAGATACGTACAAACGCCGAAACTAGTCAAAATGCCAAATAGAAAACTGGAATGTTTCTCTATTAAAATTACTTCCTTTACTTTGTACAAGAAAGTAGTAATTGTATAAATAGTATTAAGTAATTGTATAAGTAGTTTCAGTAAATTGGAATAAAATAAATTGGCTTATTTTAAATATATTTATTATGCATAAAACATATATGCAATTGAATGTTCTATTAAGTATTTTTATCTATTGAAGATTACATCCTATCGAGGGCCTAACCTCATCATCTCTGTTAAAATCGTAACGCACAAAACATAAAATCGGAAACTATACCGTCAATGATTTTTAAAACAATAACTCTAGTCTTAGCAAGTAAAACATATCACAAAAATAACAATACAATTGAATTATATAAATTTAAAACAAACATTACTCCTATATAATCTAAAACCTATACACCTAATACTTGAATAAATAAATATATACTCCCTATTTCCCCCAAAATAATTTCCTATAAATAAATCCACAATTAAAGGGAATTACATATTTATAAGCACCCACCTTCCTATATAAATGGTGGTTGTTCACCCCCTCCTGCCTCTTAGTGGTCTTGCTGCTATAGACTGTCAGGCTACGATGGTCTCAATTTTTGTTTAATCGTTACCAAACTCGATATTTAGTTGTTTTATGTAAAAAGAAAGATCAAGTTCGTTAACGGGTGAAATCGGACAAGGGGGGGGTTTAGAGGGGGAGAATTTTGAAAATTCGAAATATACCGTTACTATAAGTCGGATCGAAAAAGTGTATAGAATCAATCCTATTGAAAATTAAATGCACTATAAATAATGTTATATACATTTATTCACTATCTTGAATAACAACCGAGATATTTGCATTTTTCAGTTTTTAGCCTTCAGTAAACCCCCACTTCTACTAGTGTTGCATAAACAATGCTCTGTTATATAATAAAATATATTAATAGAAGCCTAAATACCAAATATTGTTTTCATTGAACTTTTACTTTGTGAGATATATGCAACTACGTTCTAGTGACCCCCCCCCTTATTTTGTTTTTGGATTACTAAAATTTGAGTGATTGAGATAAAACTGATTCTGATTCATTACAAATTACGCCCATGCGTGACGGACTTTTTTTCCATTTCTGAGTCACCCTTAGTTAAATGTTCCTCTCAATTTTTTTTTTAATCCTCCGTTCCACCATTTTGTCTAACGTGCTTTTCCGGTAGCCATTTGCTGCAGTGAAGTGTTAATAAAATTTAACACAATTTCGAAATTCCTGTGACAGTATGAGTCCACCGGTATCATTATATCACTGGCACCTGCTTTATGATAGATTTTGAAAGTGGGTGCTGCTTACTCTATTAATTTCAAGATCAAGGTACTCAAGGGAACCTTCATTTTTCAACTTAAATTTCACAGATCTGTGACAACTATTGATGTATCCAAAGGTTCTTCCAAATCATTCACTCATCCTGAGAAACTTATTACAATGTACAATGTCTACGTACCATCTGTAAAAGTCAATCCCATGGTCTGAAGGGTTACGCATCGATAGAATGTATTTTACTTCAAAATAGTCCATGAACATCACTGTTGACAATGTCTTTATCCCAGAATCCATTATCAGACCTGCCTTCATTGGTTAACATCTATTTTTAAACTTAAAGTAGCCCTGTTTCAAGCATACGGTAAGAAAATTCAAAAACTACCTCCCAAGTGTGGACTTGACTTTTCTGATTTAAAAACGTCCCTCACGCAGGGGCTTCGTAAACTAAGCAGATTTCCCACGTGAAGCTTTACAATAGAGAAATATCCATACTGGTAACACTTAACAGCGCCGTGAATAAATACAAACGGTAACGAGAAATCTTTCAGTTAATTTTAATAAGCCCCCAAAGGAAAGGCTTCTGAATTGTAAACAAACAGGTCTGCTACCACGTAGAGCTGAACAAATAGATAGACATATTCTTCAGCGGAAAGAAAATCAATTACTAAAATATATTTGAATATAACATATTAACTTTATTTCAAACTATTTTCTATATCAAGTTCGGTAATTTATAATTAATCAGAATAATTTTTATCACAATCACTTAAATTTTAGTGGTCCAAGAATTAAAGAAGGGGGGGTATCAAAAGAACGTATTTGCATTTATCTCACAAAGTAGAAGCTAACACGAGTCTCTAAACCAATTTCACGAGAGTCGAACAGTTTCGGAAACGGCTGAACTACCTTTCGGTGGAACCTCACGAACAAAACAGACAATAGCCGATCCCATCTCGTCCGTTATCCACACACACTTAATAAAAATGCAAATATCTCGATTAATATTATTTTTAAGTAAAACTATCTCCGATTTTCCATTTAAATTCGGCGCCACTACATTTTTTTTACGTTTCTGATTACTCAATAAAATTACAAAAATACAAAATTGAAAAGCTTGTCTGTCTGTTGTATGTTGTCTGTATTCATACGTATTGTACATTGCCGGATGGCATACATTTATAATTTGAAGAGTTTGAACTATTTCAAATCTGAATATTGCTTTGGATTAAACTGGAGTTTAAAATAGTTGTTGAATTAAAATTAATTTCCAAAAATACAAAAAAAAACAAACTTAAACCCCATTTAGAGCAGAAAGAAAATGTTTCTTTAATTTTATGGTGGTAACCTATGTACAACCAGTCCCAATTAGACATAGTACCGGAAAATGGATGTTAATAAATAATAATAGTAATTAAATTGTACCGGAATAAACAATTCAAACGGAAAAGCATTGTAAAGAATATTTATGACTAGTTGCTTGAGACCTGATTTTAATATGTTGTAATTTACTAATATAAGTAGCATAATTACGCTATATAGCCAATCTGAAGGTTCCTCTGGTATCTATTACTACTATTTGCATATTTTTCAATAATTTTTTATCCTGTGATGGCGTGCCGCAGCAGACAAGATTCCCACACTAGTCACATCCATTATACATACGAGAATATTAATCAGTTTTTTTTTATATTTATTAAAACATTTAACTATAGTCCTTCTTCAAACTTTCAACAATTAATAAATACGGTCCGTTCGTAGAACGTTGCATAAAATAAAATGACTTTTTAAATTCTGCTCAAGAATTACTTTTAGTTTTCTATTAGAATTCAGAGAGGGAGAGACAGAGAATGTGAGAGTGTGTGTGCATCTTTATGATTTATCAAATTTTGCTTCATAAATATAACTTTATTTAATTTATTTGGAGATACCTTTTTTCTTTTAATTATTTATTTTAACTGTGTACCTAATCGTTCTCCAGGTTAATTGTTCCTAAACGTTTTTATCAATCTGGTTCACTAATTGTTATTTTGAATTAATGTTTCAACTCTGTATTATTCGTCTAAAAGTTATTTTCTCACGTTTTTCCAAGCTCTTGGCATAATACATATAAATAAACACAATATTTACTTGCATTAGCACATTTATGTCTCCAAAAAACAACCGGCAATCAATAATTAACTATTTTTATGACCAATTCATACCTTACACATACAAGAGTTTTGGAGAAATTTTGGCTAAACGAAATAAACAACTGAAGTTTTAAGAATTTTTAGTTTCCAGTGGTATTTCAACATTGACAACTCACGACTAGACCTGAAGCTGAAAACTGAAAAATGCAAATATCTCAATTAATATTCAAGAAAGAGAATACATGTATATAACAATATTTATAGTAAATTTAATTTTCAATACGATTGATTCTATAGAATGTTTCGATCCAACGGTTAGTAACGGAGATATTTCGAATTTTCGAAAATCCTCCCCTCTACCCCCCCCCCCTCCAACTGGTCCGATTTCAGCAATTCAGCAGCAGATTTCCGTAAATGCCTGCTATTCAGGTCGTACTCATGACGCGATGTTACAAAATTTTTCTTCTAATGTCCATCGATCCTACCCAGGAGATGACGAAAATAAGGTCTGTTCAAAACTATATATATATATATATATATATCTGTTGCCGCTCTAGCGCTCGCAATTTTTGTTTTATCTTTACCAAACTTGATATATAATCGTTTTATACAAAAAGACAGATCAAGTTCGTTAACGGCTGAAATCGGACCAGGAGGAGTGGGGTTTAGAGGGGGAGAATTTCAACAATTCTTCATAACTCCGTTATTTTGCGTTGGATCGAAAAATCGTATAGAACCAATCTTATTGAAACTTTAATGTTCTATAAATGTTGTTATGTACATTTTTTCACTATCTTGATTATTAACTGAGATATTCGCATATTTTAGTTTTTGGTCATCAGTAAACCCCCACTCCTACTCATCTCATATTATCAATATTCCATTATGTTATGAAGGATTTTATTTGAAGCTTAAAAACCAAATATTGTTCTCATTGAACTTTTAATTTTTGAGACAAATGCAAAACCGTGACGCACTTGGGAAATCTACTTAGTTAACGCAGGACTTTTTTAAATAAGACGTTTAAATATCGAGTTTGGTAACTATCAAACGAAAATTGCGACCGCTAGAGTGTTAACAGACATTATATATATATATATATATATATATATATATATAAAATTTTTGAACAGACCTCACTTTCGTCATCTGCTGAGTAGGATCGATGGGCATTTGAAGAACATTTTTGAAAATCGTGTCATGAGTACGACCTCAATAGCTGATTTCCCTTAAGGGAACTTCACGTGATCATCGAATGGTCTGTTGCCTAATTTCTGCTGAATATGGCGATTTCTCACAGAGTTCATTCATTGATATCCGGAGACATCTGTTTTGAAACATCTGGACTAGCACTAAATCAAATTGGGCCTGTGTTTGACTTTGATAGTAGTGTTACATCTATACATTAATGGTATGTATGTTGCAATTCATAAGTAGCTATATTCGTTGGAGATATTTTTTTTAAATTTCTGTAACGATATGTGCATGTTTTGGTGTGAGTTGAGTCGAATAAGGCAGAGCATTCCAACATAGAGAAAGCTAGGTTAGGGAATTTCCATGTTACGGATTGGTATTCTAAATGGATTTCACGAAGGCCATTTTTATCTTAGTTGAGCCGTAAATGACATCGTGAAAAACACATCACCATGCCAATTTGCAGACACTTTAACTGCTTCAGTAACATTGTACTATGAGCCGATATATATATATATATATATATATATATATATATATATATATATATATATATATATATATATATGTTTGTGTGTGTGTGTGTTTCATTAGCAAAAGTATCATTTTCAGTCATTCAACCCATATTAATCATCCACAACAATGCTCACCTCCAATTTTGTAGTATTTTCACTTATGAAATGTTTATTCATAACTTTTAATTTTTTTTAACATAACACATTATTCGACATTGTTCAATTTTTGACTTTTAAAGGGCAAATCAGCTTTGACTTGTTGTCCATAAATAAATAAAATAAATAAATAAAGTAGGTAATATTTAAAGGTTTGTTTGAGTTGTGCCTGCTGAGACTTATGACTCAAAATGTCTAGGCTTCGAAATAATTTAAGAAGAGGGGGAAAAAAGTATTTGCACACCAGGTTTTTTAAAAATTAAATTATGAATTTAGGCAATAAAAAAATTGTATAAGGTAATAAATAAAACGTGTATTTAAGACGGAATTAATATGTATTAATTGTATTACATATGTATTATATATGTATATAATTCAAATGAAAACCGTTTTGCTTAGTAAAATAAAACTTAAATCTTACAAAAAGTCCGTGGAAAAAAGATATTTGCACACCGCAATTATTCTTCATTTTTTAAAATTTAATATTTTTTATGTAGTCTTTTAGGGAAAAATAACACTTGTAAATGTTTAGAAGTTGATTTTACAAGGTTTTAAATTAAATTTGGATTGATTGATTCCCATTCTCGTAGAAAAGGATTCTTGAGGTGGTGCGTTCTAGTTATGTGGTGTTTTGGAACATTTTGGTCTAACGTGTGGGAATCATTTTGAATTACACTCAAGTCTGGTGACTGTGGAGAGTTGTGCAGTAGTTGACGAACATTAAATATTAACCATTCTTTATTTTTACGGGCTGTATTCTTTAGTTTTATTGGCTGCATGTTTCGGATAAGCACCCTTCTGGAATATTAACTGTTGCTGAATTCTAAATTTAGCTGCACTTGCTGAGAGGTTGCCCCGCAAAATCTTCACATAACCTTCTGCATTTAAAATATCTTCAATAGGAGCAAGATTTCCATCTCCATTTTAAGCTATGCAGCCCCAAACCATTTCATTGACACCCGCATGTTTCACAGTAATCGTAAAGTTTTGCTTTTTCAGTTCCTTAGTTCTCCTACGCCAAATAGGTTTTTGTCTATCAGATCCAAACAAATTAAACTTACTCTCATCAGAGAACAGCACATTTCCCCAAAAACTGATGGGCTTCTGAATTTTTTCTCTAGCAAAAGAAAGTATTTTTTTGTGATTGGTCTCACTAATATAAGGTTGTTTCTCCAGAATCTACCATAAAGATCTTTTGAATTTTTTTTGAAACTTTCCCTACCTATATGCCCCAGAAGTCGATTAGACCATACTAGCAAGGGCACCTGCACTTACAGCTGGATTTTTATAAGGTTTTCAATTGAATCTTTACTGATATTTAACAAGTTTTAGTTGTACTTATTATTGGGCATATTCAAATGAATTGTTTTCAGTTTCTAATTTATTATTTAAAGAAAAAACGGGTTGTGCAAATACTTTTTCCCCCATATTCTACCTTGGTAATATTCAATTTTAACCCTTTGCAGAATCCAGAAGCAAATATACAACTGTTTATTTGTAGCCCCCATGATCTCATATTTGCTTCAACACTTTGGAATTTCGTTTAATTAGAATTGTAATTTTTTTTTATTATTACCCTTTAATATATACAATAAATCAATTTCAATTCTAATAAAAATATATCTAAATGAGCTTTATTACAACATACAACTAAATTAAGAAACCCTTGTCAAATGGCTAGTAATATTATTATTATTTTTTTTATGACTCAGTAAGTCTAGGCTTCGAAATAATTTAAGAAGAGGGTCATTCGTTGCATTAAATTGAAAAATGGAGAAAACTCTGGCATAGAAGGTGGCAGCTCAGTAGCATATGGGAAATCTGCTCAGAGTGCACAGCCTCTGTGTGACCGACTTTTAGTTTGAACGTTACGATAATGAAATATCCTGAACTAATCGAGCTGCTGTGGCTTATTATACCTTCGGGTTTGCTGTATTTATTTTTTTATTTATATCATATACGTTCTATAGTTGGGCATTTTTTCCCTAATCCACGCTCAAAAAATGTACTCAAAATGATCTCATGATCAAAAATATATAATAAATGTTATGAAACATGATTTTTTTTTTTTATATATCCAGAGATTTTATATGCTGTTTATTTTTATCATTATTAATCTGTCAGACAAATTGAAATTTTTCTCGTCTGAAGAAAATACTCGGAATGGCCGACCATGACATGTCTCTAACCGAGGTGGGGATAATAAGAGGAGGAACTGGAGGTAGGACTGCATACATGCACAGGTATTGACTGACAACCATTGCACAATAATGCATTTCACGTCTTGGGCCATATTATGGTTTTGCATCCAGTCCATGGTACACTGTCCCATATCAGCCTTATCAGAAAAACCAAATATTGTTATGATAATAGCTGATGATATGGTAAGTTTATTTTTAAATTTTATTACTGGAAAATTCAAAATAAATCATAAAATCTTTGGTTGGTAGGTATTTTTTAGAGATTGATTAAATTATGTCCTATATTTTTTACGTGGTTTTTAAAATGTTATTTATTAATAAACACTTTATACTCCTATGAGTAATTGGGGTGAGTTTTAAACGGTCACCACTCTTTCCTAGAGTGGGACTAACGATTTGATATGGTGACTTCCTCGATAATAAATTCATATTGCCCACTCGGGAATCGTTCTCACGGTTTTATGTTTACCAATTTTTAATTTTGGTAAAATTAATTGTTGGAATGATTCTTGAGCCATAGCGGGACTGGGCTCTATGGTTCAACCCGGTAATTTGTAGACATACAGGTTTCAATACAGGATGCACAATGTGAGATAAGGATTCAGAATGTCAAGGAAGTTTATCCTGAATTGTTTTTGCAAAAATGTAATGCTTTGCTGAACAAACCGTATACAAGAATGCCAAAAGATGTACAATTACTCATTCTCCATCCATATATATTATTTTACTTACTCAGTATCCCTCTATATTACATTAAAAAAAATATAAAAAAAATAATAATGCTAAAAAAAGCCTGAGTGCTCTGTAAATATATTTTATATCTGGTGATATATATGTATATTATCAGATATTATTAATATTAGCAGAAGAATATAAGAGCGGAAACTAAAAAGTTATAAAAGAAAACGAGCAGCTAATTAATAGAAAAACAGAATGTTTTATTATACGTACCTTAACTATTACAAATTAAAATATCATAGGGAACATGTATTATGAATAAACCCAAAGTAAATGATTATTTATGTAACAATGTTGAATCTGAAATAGATCATAACCCCCCCCCCCCAAAAAAAAAACCCTAATCCTAATCTATTATGTCAGAAGTAAATTGTTCTATAATCGATAAACTTAATCCATAAAGGAAACAATTCTTGGCAGTTTCAATTCCTGCAGAGTAAAGCCCAGAATCTTTGTTGTACTGTATTATAATAAGTCGAGGCATTAGAGAATTGTGAGATGAACGGAAGTGCAATGAACTTTCTGAAATGTTAATGAATCTATTTTTACGCTTTGAAAAGAACCGCCAAGCCGTGAAAGAATATGGCATTTAATTTGTTCATCTTTTTCCACAATTCAAAATGCTAATGTTGTGCATTTCACTTCCCATAGGAGAAACAAAATGAAATGAATTGATTCTTTGCCCCGTTATGTACTAAATTATCTTTTTTTCATGTACATTTTTTTTAAAAAAATAACGTTTCTTAGTATATTCGAGAGTGGTCTATTGATTACTACAATTTGATTATTTTAGCTTAACGTAAATAAATACTTCAATACTGAACACATATGAATTAACTGTCAGTAGTGTAATAAGTAATAAAAGGAGTTGTTGAAGACACAGCTAAATCATCTATGTGGCCGATATTTATTTTTAAAAAATAATTGAAAGAGTATTTTAGATTAATAATGGTATAAATTCAGAAAAATAATATATTAAAATAATAAGTGATAATTTGAATCTACTAAAATAATATAAGATATACAAATAATAATATTAATAAAAGAAATAAAAAAAGAAGTAATATATATATATATATATATATATAAAATCAAAATAATAATCCAAACTAAAAATAATAATCGGCCATAAATGTGGTTATTTATGACTCCAAGTGAGTCTATTATAATAGACTCAGCGAACAGCTTGCAAACAGCTGGCTGGTGTCCAAGCCCAGTTCCTTCATATAGTCTTGACTCACCTTCAGTATGGTTCCTCTGGAGCCGAAGAGCTGTCCACGGATTTCATAGTGTCGCTTTCCGAATGTTTCTCGATATCTTTACTGCAGATAACATAACATATTATCTACATGTTTCATAATACAAAGTCCGTCACGCAGGGGCTGCGTAAACTAAGCAGATTTCCCACGTGAAGTTTTACAATAGAAAAAATTCTCGCGAGTCGAGCAGTTAAGGAAACGGCCGAACTAAAGTCAAGGACTGGCGGGAAAGTCACCCGACCGTTAGCCGCCCAGATTTAATAAAAATGCAAATATCTCGGTTAATATTCAAGATAGAGAATAAATGTATATAACAATATTTATAGTAAATTTAATTTTCAATACGATTGATTCTATACAATGTTTCGATCCGACGTATAGTAACGGAGATATTTCGGATTTTCGAAAATCCTCCCTTCTAAACCCCCCCTCCCACTTGTCCGATTTCAGCCGTTAACGAACTTGATCTTTCTTTTTACGTAAAACGGAGCGGTATCAGACAAATATATATATATATACAGTTTTGAACGGACCTCATTTTCATAGATGGACATTTGAAGAAAAAATTCGAAAATTCCGTCATGAGTACAACCTCAATAGCTGATTTCCCTTAAGAGAAATCTGCTAAAATGATGACTTTTATTAAAAAAAAGATGTAATCTATTGAGAAAATTTAAACCAATGAAATTTTATTTTAGCTTGATATTTAAGGCTCTATCTGGTAATAATTACTTTTGGGAAAAATATAAAATAGCCATAATTAGTTATATAAACATCGAATCTAAATAATTAAAAATGAACAGAAGATTCCTTATTACAAGTCAATTTTGCAAAATTAGTACTCATCAGAGGTGATTTCATTATATAAGCCTATCATTAGCATATATTACAATTAATTATAAGTTTTATTTTAATGTGACTTTTTGGTATTTGATAAGTACATTTAAGAAAGTCAAAAATTGCCATTACTTTCTTCATGGCAATTGTTGATTGTGGTAATTAATTATAATCAAGAAAATTGTAAATCATAAAATAGAATATTAAATTATACAATATTTTTATGTTATGTAGCACGAGTGACATAAATTACATTTTGGGGGTGTGCATCTAATCACTTCACTTGGTACACTAATTGGTCAATTATAGTATCAAATGTTTAATTTCTATTGCACTGCTCATGAAGAACTGGGACAAACAACGACATTGTATTTTGATACTTTTATATATATATATATATATATATATATATATATATATATATATATATATATACACACACACATACAGAAATATTCCTAGACAAATTCCGCTAAATACTATGATTTAACATATGTCTCTTTTAATAAAAAAAAAAAAACGTTCTGGATCCAATAGAGAATATAATTTTTAGTGTCAATGTCACAAAGGACATCATTTTAATACTTTATTCCTCTTATATAATAATTATTATTGGGATGATACATTGAATTCAAGTTTAAAAACTTATTGAGAGGTAATGAAGAAGGCTGTTGCAGGGTTACAATGACGTAGGATACCATGGAGGTGACGTCAGAACCCCAAATATCGATGCACTGGCTGGTCATGGGATTATCCTCGACAGGCATTACACGCAGCCATGCTGTACGCCTTCCAGGACTGCATTACTCACTGGAAACTATCCTATCAGATATGGTTATATATCATTTTAATTAGAGATATTTAATGATGCCCAAGTATTAAAAAGAAAACGAAATAATATCGTTCATTTTCATAAATTTAAATCATTGTTGCCAACTTTAGAATTCTGCAACAGCTAATACATACTTTAAATAAATGAGGATAAAAGAAGTGTATAGCATTGACATACTTTTTTGAAGTTATTAGCTGGATTGTGAAAATCAGAAACCATTGAATCGCAAGTAATGTCATCAATTCTACTCAGCTTGAGGCCCAACATTATTTTCAATAGCTGAAGGTTAACCTCTGGTTGCTCTCATGTTGCTTCACAAATTCAATGTTTGTCAAGATATTTAGTGTCTAGTCCTAGAAATTTATAGAGGATTGATTTTACAATACCAATTCCAATACTTGTGGCATAACTCTCTTATATTTGGATGCCAAATTTCGTTGATCCGTGATGGTGGCATATGGTTATTGTTGAAAGGGATCTAGTGATTTATTGAAAGGTAAAAGTTATTGCAATTGCCGAAAGAGTCCAAGCAAGTAGTTAAAAAGATCATGTAATTAATTTTAAGGGATAGGTGACTGAATTAGTTGAAAGGGAACAGCTTATTTGTTCATAGGTATAGAGTGGTTGCATTTGATAGGTGTTGCCATTTGTCGAATAGATCAGAAATTAGTTGAAAGGGATAGATGACTGTATTAGTTGAAAGTGGTCATCTGATTTGTTCGTAGATATAGATGGGTTGCATTTTGTGAAAGGGATAGGTGAATGGCATTTGTTGAAAAGATCAGAAAATGGTTGAATGGGATAATAAATAGCATTCGTTCAAAGGCATAGGCGATTGCATTTGTTGAAAGTGGTCATCTGATTTGTTCGTAGATATAGATGGGTTGCATTTTGTGAAAGGGATAGGTGAATGGCATTTGTTGAAAAGATCAGAAAATGGTTGAATGGGATAAATGATTGCATTTGATGAAAGGAATGTAGATTGCATTCGTTGACAGGCGTAGTTGATTGCATTTTTTAAAGGGAGAAGATAATTGCTTGAAAGTTATAACTGATTACATTCGTTCAAAGGAATTAGTGACTACATTCGTTTGAAACTGATTGGTGAAAACATATAGGGAAAGCTATCTGGTGAGCAGATTTGGGTGAGAGGATAATTCGGTGTAGATATATTGTATCAGAAATAGACACCTCATGGCGAAGAATATATTCATGTCGAAAGGAGGAAATGATTGCGTTAGAGATCATTCATAACTTTGTATACATTTTCTCTGATTGACTTGATTTCGGTTGGCTTTTGAAGAACTAGCATCATTATTCTATCAAATATCTAGAAAAATTCTCTTTTGTCTGGTTGACATTGCAAAACTATTCCATTTTGTTTTCAATTAGTCGTACTGGGCTTTTTCTGAAGTTTCTGTCTATTCTTTTCGAGGTTATTCTTCGTGTTACCTTTGGCAGGTGATAACTTTTGAACGTGGGCCGTACACATTGGTAAGAAGAACCTAAAATCGATATGCTTTGCATCTCAGGCATGTATTGGAAATGGTTTGGCGCATATTTGTATGTAACGTAGCATCTTATCTAATAAGGAGACCACTATTCGGCCTAGGCTGTCAGAATAGCATCACTGGAATTAAGAGTTTTATATGACCATGAATAAATATTAAGAGGAATAGTGCCAGAATGTTAGAAAAAATGTGAATAAAAGAAGCAAGAAGTAATTGTCAAAAAAACATTACAAAAATAATTCAAATGCTGTATTTTTTCTTTCAAAACATAACACCGATGATAATTCCTCTTGTACAACAGTAAATGGAGAAATTTTAATTTAGGGAATTGAAAGTAAATGATACAGAGCGAGATCGCCTATTGGCGGTTATCATTAAATAAATAAACCATGTGCTGGATGAACCCAAAGGTGACACAAACTCATCACTGACTCCCTACATCTCCCTTACTTGGAAAACTATTTATACAATGTTAGTAAATTAACGTGTGATATTCAGTTATCTCATCTCATATGTCAGTGGTGGAGGTTTTATGACTACAGAAAAAGAAAAAAAATCATAAAACTCCGATAGAATTCGAGTCCACTAAAATAATAGTCATAATTAATTGAGTAAAAATATAGTTAACGACAAGATCAACAAGATTGATTAAGTAGCAGTGTTCGATGCAATGTTCGAATGTGCATTTATCACTTCTGTAAACTACTTATCTTCCTGATTCTATTAACGCGACGCAGAAATACATGGCTTTGCGGATTGTTTGAAGATTGAAGAAAAAAGTGTTGTTTGTCTATACGTTTTGACCTTATGCTTTGGAGGTACAACAGATTCTGCGTACATTGTCAGGTATTCAGCGCCGCTGTCGAGTCAGTTGCTAATCAGCCTATTGTTAGTATTACAAATACAAATTAGGAGATAACTTTGTCACTCAATTATAGTGAAGAACACCATGCTGTTTGTAGAAAGTTCAGTTGATCTGTTACCTCTACAACAACTCTTCCTTCTCGTATATCTAATAGTATGTAAGTATATCATATTCAACAATCGACATTGATAGTATCTCACATTCAACATGTATGTAATCCACAATATGACTGCATTATTACGTTTTTCATTACAGGAATGCAAGGTTTACCAATATTGCCAGGTGACGCTAAAGGAATTCCACTGGGAGAACAAATTTCCTCTCAGGTAATAGTAATACATAATAATGTAAAAACTAGAAAGAATTATATGTACACGAAAATAAACAGCTTAAAAAGTATTAATTTTAGCTTAAGATGCAAATTATTACTTTAAAAATAGACATTTGAATAATGATCAATATTTGAAAAAATTAAAGCAATACACTGCATACGGTTCACAGTCTTATTAGTCATGAATAAATAAAAAAATCAATTCAGAATATAAATAAAGTATAAATGACATTTTTAAAAGTGAAGAGTTTCCATTTGGTTTCACATGAATTCCTTGTAATTCTAATAATTTAAATTAACAAAATGCTTTGCTTTACTTTATTGAAAATGATTTCATTTGGAATAGATAATATGCCAAATCTCCGTTGCAAAACATTAGATCAAAAAATGCCATAAAACATAATTTACAGATCTTTTCATGATACATAAAAAGGTCTAATGTAAATGTTCTGTAATATATACAAAAGGAGAAATGTGAATTTTTTTATTTTTGCACGTTGCTAACCTCCCTCGCCCTTAGTCGATGTCAATCAAAGAAGAGATGCCAACTAGATATTAAAAAAGTTTAAATGTGTACCTTCGGTATTCCAATTCAATATTCTGCTTTTTGAAATGATAAGCCTGTTAGTCATTCTCGAAAATAGATAATTTTGGCGTATTTTCATCCCTAGTATCATCGATATTCAAATACAATGGTAAAATGTAACTATTATAAGATACTTTGTTGCATACAAATTAAACCTGAATGCATTCAACACAACAGTAAAACATTTTACTGAGAATATGTTGCTACTTCCATCCATTTAACGACAAACACTATTTTAGTTTATTCCAATTTGTTAGGACGTCTTAGAACAAAGATTCCTAAACATTAGGTTTATAATATTATAATATAGCCCAAGACGATAATAAAGTAATTGTATAAAATCCAATATCCCTGAAGAGCAGAAATAATATAGAATAAACTAACTCTAATGAATTTATTGATGAGTTCATTGATGGTCTGTCAACCCAGAGTCTTCCTAAATTAGGATAGTAGAGGTACATATAGCATTTTTTTAGACGGCCTATCAATCCGGATAGATAAACATCCATTTTTGAAACGAGTAACAAACAACTGAGCCTATTCTTTTCGGTTGCGCAAAAGACGTCAGTTTGGTGTTTATGTTTGTAAGAGTCTAGGTTTTACTGTTATACATGCCCGTGGGTCGTTTTGGATGTCATAAGATCCAAATCCCAAGAAAGATTCTTGATTAAATCAGCTTTCTACAAAGGCCTCACCAGCAATTGTTGACCTCATTTTTTCCTTCTATTTTTTCCGACCTCAGTTACTTTTTTCCCGAAATATTTGTGATACACAACTAGGCAACGTGTGCTCCCCATAAACGACAGAATCATCTGTCCAACTTGCCTCTGTTAATTACCTTACAAATCCAACTTATCCTTTTTTAAAGTTAGTCCTAAGCCCTCATGCAATCCTATAACGCACCGGCCACTGCCGCAATGGTTCAACAAGTAAACAATTCATTGCCACAGAACGTTCATGATGCTTTCTGAGCCAATTGCATATGGTGGTCACCAGGATTAGGTTTATTCGTCAGAATGACATATCAAGGGTGTGATTGAACAGTCCAGATGATAATGGGCATCCTTGACTCCAAGTGAACTTAAAACAATCTGAAATGCCCACAACTGCTATGAATCAATATCTTCCTTGTCGATCTGATGCGTTTCTTAGCTATTCCCAGGTACTATTTTGTAGGTAGTAGCTTTAAAATTTGTACATTGTCAGAAGCAAATAAAGACACCATGAATGTCAACATCAAGCTCCTAAGCTTTTTCCGACATCTAGTCATTCCAAAGACGTGATATTTTGTTGACAGGCCAGAGCGGACTTCCTTTCCTTTATTATCCCCCAACAAATGGCCAAAGTAACTTTAAAGCTGTGTTATAGCCTTATAGTTTAACATTTTGATTTAATGTATTTTTTTATGAATTTAAAAAATGATCCCTACTCCTCATTCCATGGGAGTTTTAACATTGGTCCAGATCTCCAGACCAACCATCCAAGATTGCGTCTTCAGAATGTTTAAATGAACCTCCACTAGCCTTAAGACTCATTATTTCAAGAGGCGTGATTATTTCATTCATCTCCTGGAATCAGATGGCACACCTTCCCCATTATTGAGTTTTGAATCGGTGTATACTCTGTCAAACTGGAATCTACATTTAATACTTCTTTGAAGATCCACCTCTGATTGGTTCACTCTCAATTAGTAGATCCCTGTAAGGTCATATTGATTTCGCTAGTAGTGTACTGTTGGAATGTAATTAACTGATAAATAAAGAAAAGGGTTGGAACCGCTAGTATAGATGGTATTGTAGTCATATCTGTCGGTGCATACCGTCGTCACTGGCTGGTGGTCGAGTACAGTTGGCAAGCGCTTTCGGTGGAAAGGCACCATCTTCAAGCCGTCTACAAGACTACAACTCTAGACGGCTTGAAGATGGTGCCTTTGCATCAAAAACACAATGCCAACTGTACTCGACCATCAGCCAGTGACGATGATATGCACCGACAGATATGACTACAGTAATTAACTGAATTTACATTAGTTTCTGAATATACTTCAATCTCGACGTATTCTTTAGCTTCATGTGTCATTTATTTTTACGAGCAATAATATATTAAGAGAAATTATAAAAGAAGACGAAAACATTTGTTTTATTGCATTTTAAGATTTAATTTCAACGCTTGAAATAAATTCTTTTTGTTTCTTTAAATTTTTAGTATTTAAAGAAGCTTGGCTACAAGTCTCATTATATTGGAAAATGGCATGTCGGATACGAGTCTCGTGCTTACTTCCCTACCAATAGGGGCTTTGATAGTTTCTACGGTTATCTTACTGGTTTCATTGGCTACTACGATGCAACTCACACAAGTTACGTAAGTATTCACTAGAAATAAACCTGAGTATAAATAATAAATTACGTACTAGCACTAAATCATGAATTCTGTTCTGCCCGTTTGTTGTATACTTTCCTCAGGGATAAATAGTAGCTTAACCTTTTCAGGGCGTGGCTCTTAAGTTAACAAACTATTAAGAACACTATTTGCATGTGGCCATCAAGTTTTTAGCAGATTTCCCTTAAGGGAAATCAGCTATTGAGGTTGTACTCATGACGGAATTTTCGAAGTTTTTCTTCAAATGTCCATCGATCCTACCTAGTAGATGACGAAAATGAGGTCCGTTCAAAACTGTATATATATATATATATATATATATATATATATATATATATATATATATATATATATATATATATATATATAAATCTATCTATCTATATATTTGTCTGTTACCGCTCTAGCGGTCGCAATTTTTGTTTGATCGTTACCAAACTCGATATTTAGTCGTTTTATGTAAAAAGAAAGATCAAGTTCGTTAACAGCTGAAATCAAACCAGTGAGAGGGGGGGTTTAGATGGGAGGATTTTCGAAAATTCAAAATATCTCCGTTATTATATGTCCTATCGAAAAATTACAAAATATATCCTATTGCAAATTAAATTTACTATAAATATTGTTATATACATTTATTCTCTATCTTGAATATTAACCGAGATATTTGCATTTGTATTACTCAGGGCGGCTAACGGACGTGTGACTTTCCCGCCAAAAGCTAGTCCGGCCGTTTCCTTAACTGCTTGGCTCTCGTGAAATTTCTCTATTATAAAACTTCTCGTGGGAAATCTGCTTAGTTTACGCAGCCCCTGCGTGACGGACTATTTGAACTCTAGGAGAGAAGAAATATTTCTCTCCAGACTTAGAATCGTAATTTCACAGTATAAAAGCATGCGAAGAGATAGAATAGGTGTTGTGACTAAGGTCTGCCTCCTAAGCATGATTAGGAGAAGAGGTGTCATGTTGGCTGTAGCATCCTCTAGACTGCAGGGGCTGCTTGACTCTCGAGGATAAACCAGGATTCCGGGCAAAATAGTGCGACATTTGCTTAAAGAAACCTCTCACTTACATTTAATACACGTAATTAGGTGCATGATTATTACACGTTCGATTTATAAAAATGTCAGCATTTGCTCTTGCTACGAATATTCCTTACACGGAATATAAATTATCTCTAGCTCCAAGAAATATCTAGCGGACAGGTTATGGGGTGTAATGGTTGAGTACCACATTTAAGCGTATAAATTATGCCATCCAATGAGTATTAACTGGGTAAATTTGGTTCCTATGTTCTAAGGCATTAGTTCTGACTAAAGGAAGTTCCTAGAAAATTGGAAATTTAATAACCTTTAGAAAACCACTTTTAATTTCCACTGTTCTAGGAGCACACAGGGCGAGATTTTTGGCGAGACGAGACTCCAATCTGGCATGAAGTCTACGGGCATTATCTGACAGATGTGTTGAATAAAGAAGCCGTAAGAATAATCAGGGACTATTCAGAATCTGACGGACTGTTCCTAATCTTGAGCCATATGGCTCCACACTTTGGCAATCTAGACTTCGCTCGGGAATCGCCACCAGACAGTAAAAATTTTACTGAAAGAGCTATTCTTGCAGGTAATATGGTTTGTGTCATGACCTCATATAATTAAGGAAATTATATCAATTGAACAGATTTCTCACACGAAGACGTCATCTGAAATTTATTTCCTATTTCTACCTTAGTAAAACCTCCATATAAATATGTCTTTTAATTTAAGCTACTCAAGAGATGTTTAGTGCAAAAAAAAAACGTAAAATAAAACCATGCCAAAAATTGCCAGCCAATAAAAAAGGCAGGCATTCGCCTAAAAGTTTGAATAATTTTCTCAATTTTTGATTGGGGAAATTCTTAATACTCTTATATTTTCTATCATAAAATTCCTGGGAATATTATTCTATGCTATGTTTTGACCCACTTAAATCGAACTGTTTGACTTCTAGTGCAAATCCCACTTAAAATAGTCCCGTACGGTCAGAAAACTGCATATATAATACTAGTTTTCTCTAAAGCTGAAATATCGTGTTTTTTACTCAAAATACTGTATACTTATAGCAATAAATGAACGATGAAATTTCTCGTTTATGCAGGTTTGGGGCGACTGGGTTTCAAACTGATAATACCTTCAAAACTACAAATAGTTCCCATAGCGTACGTGAGAATGAGCTTCTTAAGAATGATACATTGGTCTTTCTTAAATTTTTCTATAACGCCTTAGTAACGGTGATTTTTAGTATACTGTTACCACCCAGGATAACTACTGGGATTTTAAAATAATTTTTATATTAATAAAAAAATAATAAATGTTATATAATTTATTTATAATTGTTATATTATTAATATTTTTATTCAAGAAAAAGTATTAAGATGTTCATTATTCAAATAATTTGAAAGCTTGATTTTCATTATTACGAAGACATATCTAATCACTGGCAAAGTAGATTTATCTTTACACAATAATGAATAATTAGTAATCCTATGCTTTCACTTATAACAGTTACTAAAATATCTGCTACTATCACTGATAGATCCCGGGACTGTTGTATATTTTCCAAGCATGTTCTTAATAGTGATTTTTCACTCTGTAGATATGATTCGCTGGCTTGATGATTCTGTTGGAGAAGTGGTGTCGACTCTCCACTGGAAAGGTATGCTGAACAACACTATCATCATATTTTTCTCCGACAATGGTGCTCCTACGGAGGATGAGTTATATCACTATAACAACCATGGTTCAAACTGGCCATTAAGAGGGGTACGCCTACTGTTATTCCTTTCACTTTATTTAATTCAAATCCTTTTCCTAGTTTTAAATTGAGAATAAAAAACGTCCGTTATGCAGGGGCTGCGTAAACTAAGCAGATTTTCCACGTGTGGTTATGACACAATATTGTTCTCATGTCACCATATATTTTATATTTCTAAGTTAACATCCGATGAGTAGAAGTGGTCATTTACTTAAGGCTGAAAACAAGAAAGGATGAATGACTTGCTTAATATTTGCGCTATGAAAATAAGCATAGAGCAACAATTGCAGAGCATTAATAGTTTAACAAGATTGGACAAATTTCAGACACGACTCCACAATATCGGAGATATGAATTATTGAATCCCCCTCTTATTCCTCGGCCGGTTTCAACAATTAAGTAATATGATTTTTAGCGTTCAATAAACCAGTTAAATATGGAATATGGTATCGATCAAATAACCATTTTCGAGTTAAGAACGTAAAACTTTAGTTGATGACGTCATCAAAACTTATTTGCATGTACCTCACACAGTAAATGTTCAGTGAAAACTATGTTTGGTATATAAGCTTCGGAGAAGAAACTAATCTTGGTACATATTAATTGAGCAGATTGAGAAATATTTTGCCTCTTCTCTTTTGGTATCTATGCTATAGCCTCACGCCCGAAAATGCATAGGTAGCTAGGTTAGGGCTTCCGGGAGAACCATGCTTCATAGGGTGTCATTTTCTTGACTGATTTCGTAGGCCTCCTATTATTTAAATAAACAGCTGTGAAACCAGCTCCTGCCCAAATTGCCTTAGTTAGTCCCACATCCTGTAAAATGCACCTGGCTTTCTTCACTACTTTTCAGTTGGCCTCTCCCTGCCGGCAGTTCTCTGATTCCCAATTCTTTTTCGTGCCGAAATAGTAGAGACACACGATATTCGGTACCGTAGTTCTTCCCAATATATTTGATTTTCTGGTCGGCTTGGGTCTCCAATAGAGCACAAAATTGTTTAAAAACACTAAACACTTCGTCCTTAGGTGATAAAAAATGTACAAATGTAAATCGGGTAAAATCATCTATAAACGTGAGAAATTAGATGCTACCGGCGAGTGATGTTTCCATTTTTCCACAAATGT
Organism: Riptortus pedestris; assembly: GCA_019009955.1. Taxonomy (NCBI): domain Eukaryota; kingdom Metazoa; phylum Arthropoda; class Insecta; order Hemiptera; family Alydidae; genus Riptortus; species Riptortus pedestris. The sequence continues at coordinate 45,000,968 of CM032228.1, forward strand.
TTGTGTGAAAAACAACTATAATTCCCGTCAGGACGTAGTGATTTTCCGAAGGGTCAGGTAACTGAAGGGGACTTAAGAATATAAATTTTAGTTTTGAAGAATAAATGTAAATAAGTCCCAAATAAATCCCTCTCCACTGTTTGATACACCGTGAATAATTCAAGTCAAAATCGTGGATAGCATTTATTATCATCGAATATCATCTATAAGGTACATATTTGCTGTCAAAACCCAATCCAAGCGCATAATGTTTGAGCTTAGTTATATACATACCATTATATACATAATAGTAATGTGGGTAGAAAGCAATTCCAACATTTAACAGGAAATAAGTTAATACAATTAACTGTGTCAGCCACCCGACTGACCCGACAACTTCCGCTTCCGCTTGAGTGTTGCAAACATTGCTTTACTTAAATTATTTCTTCTAAATATAAAAAATATTAAAAAAAACGAATTTTCTAGTAATCTATATCAATGACCTAGGGCTCAGGTTAGCCATGTGAGTTAAAGCGTTCGTTGACTTTAATCTCACATGGTAAACCTAGAGTGGCGAGTTCGATTCCCGCCTGGGCAAATAGGAATTTATTTAGTGACGAAATCATTAAATAAAATCCTTAGTCCTGCCCTGGCTAGAAAAGGGTGGTAACCTGTAGATAATCCGTCCCAACTAGCCATAGTTGCTTAAAGAGGAAGTTAATAAATAAATTACTACAATGAAGAGAACTTACTACATTGAGAAGAACAATTACTACTAGTAACAATCTCAACAGCTGTTTTCCGTTATGAGAAATCGGCTAAAAATGAAATTAATTGCAAATTGCTAATTAACATGTACACGGACGGCTTCTTGAACTGTTTAAGTTATTGCTGTGTCTTCCTTTTTAGCAGATTTCCCTTAAGGGAAATCAGCTATTGAGGTCGTACTCATGACTCGATTTTCGAAAAATTTCTTCAAATGTCCATCGATCCTACCCAGGAGATGACGAAAATGAGGTCCGATCAAAATTATATATATATATATATATATATATATATATATATATATATATATATTTGTCTGTTAACGCTCTAGCGGTCGAAATTTTTGTTTCGATATTTAACCGTTTATGTAAAAAGACAGATCAAGTTCGTTAATGGCTGAAATCAGACTAGAGTGTGGGGGGATTTTCGAAAATCCAAAATGTCTCCGTTATTATGCATCGGATCGAAAAATTGTACTGAACCAATCTTATTGAAAATTAAATATACTATAAATATTGTTATATACATTTATTCTCTATCTTGAATATTAACCGAGATATTTGCATTTTTATGAAGTCTGTGGTCGGGTCTGTGGCCGGGTCTGTACTCGGCTCAGGTGGAAGCTTCTTCGAACCTTACCTGCCGTTTCTAACCTTACCTTACCTTCCTTCCTTTGTGAGATTTATGCAAATACGTTCTGTTCATCCGCCCCCCCCCCTTCTTTAGTTCTTGGACTACTAAAATTTGAGTTATTAAAACATAAATTATTCTTACAATTCAGAAGCCGTTTCAGTTGGGAATTTATTTTAATTAACTGAAAGATTTCTCATTGCCGTTTCTATTTAATCACGGTGGTATTGTGTTACTAGTATGCAGATTTCTCTATTGTAAAACTTCACATGAGAAATCTGCTTAGTTTACGCAGCCCCTGCGTGACGGACTTTTGCTTACTTATACACCAATGAGATTTGAAGAGGACTTTATTAACAATAACTTCTTAGTGTAATAATTATTTATTCAATTTATTTCAGATTAAGTTTTCAAATCATGAAGGTGGAGTACGAACATCAGCATTGATTTGGAGTTCATTCAATCATCCAAGGGTTTATACCGATTTATTCCACATTACTGATTGGTTCCCAACCCTATACTCTGCAGCTGGTAATTACATTACAATTTATTTGTATCTTACGTAGTTATAAAATCAAATTATGATTCCAGCACTGTTACGACTTTTTAGTATAACTGTTATAATTTCAGCATAATTGTGGCAAACATTCCTTCTTCCGAGTACACATTTCAAAAAGAAAAGACGTATCAGATCTGAAAGGAATTTTCTTTTCTAATTTTTGTTCACTTTTTGATGTAAAATATTTGGAAGATCTAAATGTCAATAACTTTACAAGTGATATTATTTACCTTTCTATATCTTTTCACTTATTCACTGTTTCCATAATAATTCTTGAAGGGTTTTCTCGTAAATTCATTTATAATTCAATAAAGTAATGCATTTTTTTTCAGGTGATTCACTCATTTAAGATCGGAATAAACCATTTTAATTTCTTATATGTAAAAAGACCCCCAACTGTTTTTACATTTCTTTGTTAATCGTTTAATATTTAGTATTGGTAATCAACAGTTTTTCATTACCTGAATTGGTGGTTGGAACCACTCGAGTAAACGACTGAAGATTATTCATCCACTGTTACACCCGCAGCTGTTTCTACAACTTAACATAGAGATAGAGACAATTTCTTCTCTCCTTGTGTTCCTCGATTTCAAGAACCTGATACCAAGCCACATGAAATCACATTACTTGTACATTTTCTTTTCCAGGAGGAAGTATATCCGATTTGGGAAACATTGATGGGATGAGCCACTGGGATTCCTTCATTTCAGGCCAACCTGGTCCAAGAAAAGAAGTTCTTATTGATATTTATGAAGGGTGGAAAAATGAAGCTCTGATTCAGGGAAAATGGAAAATTATAAAAAGTATGTTTTAGTCATTTATCTCTTTTAAATATAATAGTTTTTTTTTCTTTCTTTTAATAGCAATGGGAAACAAGGGGTTTATGTGTATTATTATTTTGAAAATAATAATAGCATAATTATATAAATTACCATGAATATATTCTAGTAGTGTCGTAATCCTGCGCGGTCAATTAAAACGTCTTGAATTCATAGATATGTTCATCGGACATATTTCTAACATTAATTGAAAATAATTGTGATGATAAGATTCCATGAATTTATTGTCAAGTAACAAGAAACAGGCCTAGCGCACTTTTGGGTGTAAGTTAAATCCCCTGCATCTATCCTATGCAGTCTGCTGTGCAAACCACATACATATTGGTTCAGGGTTGGATGCGCAAGCTTTTGTTATCAAATCGCAAGTATACCTCATGATGATCTTCATTTTCACCAAAGTATGATGGCGCTTGTGCAGGAACTTTTTGAAAGTGACATCTCAATTAGGTTTGGAGTGGCCACGCTCTCTCTACTTGCCCCATTGTGATATTTTTCTATGGGGTTTTTTGACGTCCCGTGTTTATGTGAACCACCCGAGGGCACTACAAGATTTAAAGACCAAAATCCAGGAATAAATTGCGAACATAACTTCTGCTATATTGGCACAAGTCATGACAAACGGGTAGAAGTCGGGTTACTCAGTGGATGAAGAATTTGGGAGGTTACCTACCTGAGTTGATCTTCAAAACTTTATGTATGTCTCTATATTATAAAAACAAATAAAATTTTTCTGACTCACACAGTGGGTATCATTAAGTTTAAAAAAAGGAAGTTATGCTGCCGCAACCTGTACTCACTATAACAGTGTGTTAACTTATTATACGGAGTGTAAACGTTTTGCTGTTTAATTTAGTTCGATGTTTATTTTTTTTAACGGTCTACGGTTATTTCTTTCGTTTAAGGATGAATGCTGTACATTAAAATATATTAAATGCTAACTTCTTCAGAATAAAAATGTCCAGGAATTGATTGTATTCTTAGTATAAAACACCAATATCATTTCATTTGTTTCAGACCATGGACTAGAAAGCCGAATGGCCTTCACGGATTTATTCTTCGGCGTGAGTGGAAGAGATGCACAATACAACGCAGAAGAAGTTGAAGACAGTGTGGTTGGCAGAATTCTGGGCAAACCGCAAGTCCCCTATGATGTGGTGAATAATTATTATTATTTATTAGCACCCCCTTTTTGCTACAATGGATAATTGGGACGGGTTATCTACAGGTCACCACCAGGGTAGGACAAAGGATTTTTTTTTATGATGTGGTGGGCTTCACTGAATAAATTAAATAATTATTTTTTTTTTTATTAAAAATGATTTTTTTTTATATTTATCACAATTAATAAAAAAAAAATCAAAACAATATGTCTGTATTCTATATAACATATAGAAACAATTTTGAATAAATGTTAATCATTATAACTTCAACCCAAAAAATTTTAATATTCATCGCACCCCCCTCTCATCACCGCTTTGTCAAATTCAATCAACGTGCACAAATAGATATTGCAATAGTCCTAAATATAAAACTTCAACATTTTAAGACCAGTCAATTTTTAGTTATGCGAGATATGTTATGCTGAAACTAGTCAAGATGGATTCAGGGAGGATCAAAGTGGATATTCCGTTGGAATCTAAAAACAGAAATTTTACCTGATTACTATACTTTCTTCACTTCGCAATTCTCTCTTTTATGTAAAACCGATAATGAATTAATCGGAAAGTATGATGTTATTTCAATATTATAACAAAGGCAGAAGTGTGCGTTAGACGATACATTAATTTGTGTTTGTATAAAAATAAAACATTTGTAATGGCCCATACAGTACAGGGAACAACTCCTAATGCGGAACACTACTGATGTCAATACTTCTTATTAACTTATATTTACAAGTAATCCTGTCTCTTGTGTGACAGCAACAATTTTATACATTTTCTTATTTCTTTTAATGGTATGAGCAAAATTTGATTATATAAGATCTTTTTTTCTTTTTTATAATAGTTATCTGAATTTTCTTCGTCAGGTAAGGACAGAAGCGAGTATATCCCACACCTGTGTAGATACAAGATCAGCTGAAGCTACTGACTGCCAGTCGAAATACTGCCTCTTTGACATCATGCTGGACAGCACAGAATGTAGAGATTTATCTTCGCACTACCCAGAAGTTTTGAATTTGTTGGAATCCAGATTGGCAGAATTCAAAACCGTCATGGTCCCAGCGATAATTACAGAATTTGATCCCGAATCAAACCCAACCATTTGGGATGATTATTGGTCTCCTTGGAAGGACAACGGTGTGACTAGAATGCCATCCAGCATAGTAATTTTTCCAACCTTGTTAATAATTTTGTGGCGATGAAAATGAATGCATTGCACTCAATAAAATTGATCCAGCTGGCAACATATAAATGATCTGAGAAATTTTTAGAAAAATTATATACAATCCACACATTAGAAAGTAACATTTCATTGGGATTATGTGATTTTCTCTCATTAAACATATCATTAGTTTCTTTCTTCCCTCTTTCTATGACATTACAAAATGTTTCATCAATAAAATATATCTTTAATTATTAGTATCGAATTAGTAGTAAGTATTTCCTTTTTCTCAAAGGATGATTCACCTCCATTTTATCCAGAGGTTTGAAAAAGTATTTTTTTTCAATCCTAAGGGGTTATGTGCCTCTATTTATAAGCGTTTGGTATATTCAATATGAAAGTATACACAGAATAAATAATTAAGTCATGAGTGTTTTCCTTCCCTCTTTAATTTATGCCTTTTGTTCATGAGAATCAAGAACAAATAAAAAATATAATGCGAAAAAGCTTGAACAGGTTCAGTGTCTCATTTCATTAAAAATCATAAATGGCTTCAAATCAATTTCATTTAAAGCTGCCTATTTGTTTGTAAAAAGTTACACCAAAACAAATTTTGGCTGAACACATCTACACACAATATAGACTTCAGAAACTAGGACTAGATACAGAACAAACGGAACAATCAATACCATTCAACCAATGGACACACTCTGGACAACTTCCAAATATTAATACTTAAGATGACATAGATACTGTTTACACTGGCAGAATTAAAATTTCTGCATTGTTATAAAAATTGACAACAAAACATCACTTCAAAGTTGGTTGACAATAAAAAATATGGCAAAATATCTGAATATATTTTAAGGAAGAATTTCAAAAAGGAAGGTAATAGATCCATTCTGAGGAGATGATTCCAAAAAAAAAAAAAAATACAAATATTTATATTGAATCATAGAACATCTCCCATTTATCCTAGAAATGAATAGCTATAAACAAAAAAAAAAATTGCTTTTCGTTTCTGGCAATAAGGCATTCTTGGCATACACCAGAAAGAATCTCTTCATTATACCATTTTCTGGCAGGCCTTCCGTTAACGAAATCTGTTAAGTTAAGGTGGGTTACCCCAACTTTTATATATGCATATTAATTATAAAATGCACGACTCATTTAATTTCCATAATTAGGACATCGAGATATTTAACTGATAAGTTAATAATTAGTATTTCATCACTGTGTAACTTGATCTTTATCGGGGCTTAGGTTGGCCATGTGAGTTGAGGCGTTGGTCTTAATATCGTGTGTTAGACCTAGAGAGGCGGATTCGATTCATGCCCTGGACAATAGAAATTTATTTGGTGAAGGACTCATTAAATAAATTCCTTAGTTCCTCCCTGCCTAGAAAATGGTGGTAACCTGTAGATAGCCCGTCCCAATTAGCCATAGCAACATAAAGTGGACGTAAATAAATAATAATAATAATAATAATTGATCTTTATCAAAATGACATTATATCATTAAAGCCAACTAGATAGATTGCACATTATTAATAAACTATTTAATTGGATCTAAATTACAAATTCTTTGACACTGGTTTCCACTTTGGCTTAAATTGCTTATGCAAATGAAACAATGATTACTGTCCACACATCAAAATCGGTATTTATTGTTAAAAACTTGAATATGAAGTTCAATTTTTAATTTTGCAATGTTATTCACTTCTTTTTGTTGGTGTCTAAAGATTGTTCTTCATTCTACTAATGGACTGAATGTTTAAATGGTTAAATACAGATTAATAAAAAATAGATTAGTTGACCTATATCTATACATTCTGAATGTATTATTGAGTTCTGATATCATAGCTTGTGAGAATTTGAGTAAAAACAATATTTAACCCTACACCCTGCAAGTAAAATTAACATACTTTAGAATATATGAATGAACGAATTTACATATATGGTTTTAATTATATATACAGTATTATTAATTAATTTATACGATTTTATTATAATAACTCCTTACACACTTTCGCTTCCAAGTAATGCACTTACATTGCTTAAGTCTGTATTGCTGCTAGAGGTACGACACTACTTAGACTTGAAATAAAAGAGATGTTGTTGCTCATTCTCAACTGTTTTATTGTTCTTTATTCTTAAAACATATGGTGTATTAAAATTAGAAAGTAAAAACAGATGATTCCTTTTTTAGAAATTGTGAATTAAAAACAGCTGATTCCTTTTTTAGAAATTTGAATTAAAAACAGCTGATTGCAAAATGGAAATAACTAACTAAATAAACATCTCATTGAATCTAAATGATGTCTTGTACATAGCAACAGATGGTTTCGTAAATTCTATTTTGCACTCTCTCCATCATCAGTGCCCTGCAGGCAAACCATTAAAAAAAAAGAACCATATACTCTGTGTTATTATTTAAAAATAGGTATACACAGAAGGAAATATATAATTGAAAACATGCAACAATAAAAATTAGGGCACCAATGGATATTTACAGATATTATTATTATTATTATGGGGAGGTTTATTCTCAGAAAACTGGTCTGAAATCCAATCGATGTGGAGTTTCTAATTGTGTCATACATGCCAACAGGAATTTTATAACTTACACACAGTTCTTGCAGCATATTTATTGAGCAGTTTAATCAACAGTATGTCTCCAGGGGAGATACGTTGGCAATCGTATGAATAGAAATGGTTGTCAAATGAAATCAGCAAGATAGTAACCTCTTCAAAGTATAGAAATGGATATTAACTATTTAATTCTACAAGTTTGTAAGCAGAGAAGACCATGGAGTGCCATAGGGTAGGTAATATGAAAAGAAATACTGACTCACAAAAACAATTATAAAATGTAGTAGAATTTATTTTAAAGTGAGGTGATTATTAACGTTCAATCTGACTATTACTGTAAAATTAATTTAATCTGAATTAACTTAACTAATATCTCTGCCATAAAATCTTAATCACCAACTTGTTCTGTATGCAATAGACTTACTCACTATAAAACACTTGCTGACTGCTGAAGACGACATAACATAGAGTTAAAGTTACAATCTGGACGTACTTTTAAATAACAAAAGTACTACATATCTGGACGCTTTATTAACATATTTAAAACTATAACATCAATACTCCTAATCTTATTTCTAGAGAAGTATAGCCATAAAGGTTTAATTTCAATACAATGTAATACTAATGTGCATCCGTGTGTGTGTATGCGCACGTGTGAGTATATGTGTGATTCTGAATGCTTGTGTACGATTTTAGAAACTTTTAAATAAATTCTTATTTATTTATTATAAATTATTACTAATCATAGTTTTCTTTATTTTTACTAAATAGGTATATTTTCTTTTTGAATTTAATATTACACTTTTCTTTTTTGTTTTTTTATCTTTTGTTAATTCTTCGTGTTCTTTTTCGTTTTAGTTTCTTTTTTGATGTCTTTTCTTTCCCCGTTCGAAAATTTCTGTGTTTTAATAGTTTTTATTTAATTAATTCTTATTGCTTTTTACATTTTCATTTCCACTAATGATTTCGTCCAGAAGCAACTATAAGTATAAAGAATTACATTCAAAAATATGGAGTACTTTTACCATTTGGTCATTTGATGAAGAGTGCCAATCCCTCCAAATTGCGTGACACCAAACATACAAATAATAATAATAATCTGCCATGAAGAAATCAAGCAAGATCTACAAGAAAATATAAGAGTCCGTCACGCTGGGGCTGCGTAAACTAAGCAGATTTCCCACGTAAAGGTATGTAATAGAGAAATCTCCATACAAGGGCCAAACAGTTACGGTAACGGCCGAACTAGCTTTCGGCGGGAACGAATAGAAGCGACCCATAGCTCGTCCGTTATACTTAATAAAAATGCAAAAATCTCGGTTAATATTCAAGATAGAGAATAAATGTATATAACAAAATTTATAGTAAATTACATTTTCAATAAGATTGATTCTATACAATTTTTCGATCCAACTTATAGTATCAGAGATATTTTGAATTTTCGAAATTCCCCCTCTAAACCCCTCCCCCCCTCCCACTATTTCAGCCGTTAACGAACTTGCTCTGTCTTTTTGCATAAAACGTTTAAATATCGAGCATGGTAACGATTAAACAAAAATTGCGACCGCTAGAGCGTTAACAGACAAATATATTAGCAGATTTCCCTTAAGGGAAATCAGCTATTGAGGTCGTACTCATGACGCGAGTATCGAAAAATTTCTTCAAATGTCCATCGAACCTACCCAGGAGATGACGAAAATGAGGTCCGTTCAAAATTATATATTTAATTTATATTTAATAATATATATACCCTGTATATATATATATATATATATATATATATATATATATATATATATATATATATATATATATATATATACAGGGTCCGGCAAAAAAACTTCCTTGGTTTGCGCAAGCCACCGCGTGAGTTGTAGAGAGGGTAGAGATGTGGAGGGGGTATTGTTCCGTAGCGGCGTACGTGCCATTTTCAGTGCTCAGATTATGAAACTCGCAGGGCTGCATGTGATGACATTTTGCAAAACATTCCCCCAGATGCTGTCTTCATTTCTTCTGATGAAGCCCACTTCCACTTGTGTGGAACTGTTAACAAACAGAATTTCCGCTACTGGGCTGCAGAAAATCCTAGGGAACTCCACCAACAACCACTACACAGCCCAAAAGTCACCGTTTGGTGCGCCGTTGCGGAATGTGGTGTGTGGGGACCGTACTTTTTTGAAGAAGATGGACAAACAGTAACGGTTAATGCCGATCGCTATTGTCACATGATAGAGACATTTCTCCGACCCAAGATCAACCAGTTTGTTTTAGACCATGAGGAAGAAGAAGTTTGGTTCCAACAGGACGGAGCCACAGCTCACACTGCTCGGCGGTCCATGGAAATGTTAAGAGAGTTGTTCCCTGGACGTCTTGTTTCTTTAAGAGGAGACATTTCCTGGCCCCCAAGATCACCCGACTTATCACCTTGTGATTTCTTTCTGTGGAGCTACCTAAAGTCTAAAGTGTACAAACATCGTCCCAGAACTCTGCAAGAACTAAGAGATGTCATTAGGCAGGAAGTGGCAGCCATTCCAAGGGAAGGTACACGAAGAACTATGGACAACTTCAGGGAAAGACTTCGTGAATGTCTTAACAATGGGGGACATCATTTATCGGACATAATTTTCAAAACCTAGTAAAGTATACTAAGTGATGTAAAATGACATTAAAAGGCTATTCACAAATATAAGTAATTGTCCTGTATGTTTCTTATTCTTTTTGCAAATGCCTATTGAAATCAGGGAGGTTTTTTTGCCGGACCCTGTATATATATATATATATATATATATATATATATATATATATATTTGTCTGTTAACGCTCTAGCGGTCGCAATTTTTGTTTGATAGTTACGAAACTCGATATTTAACCGTTTTATGTAAAAAGACAGATCAAGTTCGTTAATGGCTGAAATCGTACCAGAGGGAGGGGGGTTTAGAGGGAGGATTTTCGAAAAATCGAAATATCTCCGTTATTGTGCATCGGATCGAAAAATTGCATAGAATCAATCTTATTGTAAATTAAATTTACTATAAATATTGTTATATACATTAATTCTCTATCTTGAATATTAACCAACATAGTTGCATTTTTATGAAGTCTGTGGTCGGGTGTTCGGGTCGGGGGTAAGTCGGCTCTTGCGGAAGCTTCTAACCTAACCTGTTGTTTCTAACCTTACCTTACCTTCGTTACTTTGTGAGATTTATGCAAATACGTTCTGTTCATCCGCCCCCCCCCTTCTTTAGTTCTTGGACTACTAAAATTTGAGTTATTAAAATATAAATTATTCTTACAATTCAGAAGTCGTTTCAGTTGGGAGTTTATTAAAATTAACTGAAAGATTTCTCATTACCGTTTGTATTTACTTATGGTGGTGTTGTGTTACCAGTATGCAGATTTCTCTAATGCTAAACTTCACATAGGAAATCTGCTTAGTTTACGCAGCCCCTGCGTGACGGACTTTATATATATATATATATATATATATATATATATATATATATATATATATGCACTAGATACTATACGTTTTATTTTAAATTGATCCTCTATCCGCTCGCATGGTGCCCACTCAGCATCGTGAGGCAAACGAGTAGCTACTGGAATAAATAAGCAGCATTCTTCGATATGGCACTGAACGAGTGGACAGCTGACCACTAGACGTCCATCGAACCCGTATGGTAGGCCCTGGACCTTCATGAACTGCTGGACATGTTCTTCTCGCCAATTACCAGGTTGTATGTACAATATACCTAGATGCATTCGAAGAGTTTGAAATATTTCAAATCTGAACATTGCATTGGATTCAACTGGAGAATAATTACACTTGTTGAGTTAAATCAATTGTC